>JAPYZL010082231.1:0-16179 GCA_030522825.1 Platygaster orseoliae
GTCAGTAATTGCGTCTTATTTGTTTGTTTACTTTTTTGGTTATAAAACAAAGTGTGTTTTAGCCACTGTGTTGTGAATATTTGTCTGAAAGGAAACTTCTACTTTTGCGTCATTTTTTTCATCAGAATTGATGGTAGGTGAGTTTTTATAGTAATTCAGGTGCGAAAAAGACAAAAACGTGATCAGTTTGGCGAAATTTTGACTCGTTTTCGAATCACACGTTGATAAGCCGGAAATGAAGCCATGGAGCAATATGCGCAGTTTTGCGTGGGGCAAAATGCGCAGTGCTTTTTTTGAATTGTTTCGCTGTTCTTGGTCATGTTACGCTATTTCCTTCACTTTTTTGTTGTTTCCCCCTTTTTTTTCGTCAAATTGTCTCTACACCCAGGGTCGTATTGAGGCCGGGGCGGTGCCCCGGGGCTCCCAAACATTTTCTTGAAAAATGTGATGAGGGTGATGAGTAAAAAAAAGGTGGTGTGTCACTTTTGAACACACCACCTCAACACTGAACACCTTTCTTTTTGAAATCAAATTTGAAAGTTTGACGACCTTTTTTTTTAATTTTTGTAAAATAACGTACTTTCTCTTAATATCTTTTGTTTTGTTTTTTTTAGCATTTTTTTCATCATGGTTCACGTTCATGTTCGCAAAACAGAGCGTATTGATAGTGAAAAATTATTCGAAGCGTGCAAGGCTGTCCGCGAGAGAATGTCTGCGAATTGCGCGTCGAAACGCTTTTCTGTCGCTCGACGGACACTCGATCGCAACTTACAAAATCTTTGTTCTTAGCAAATAAAAATTTTTAGAATCAAATTTTGTTCTTAACAAAACAATTTTTATTGGAATCGTTTATGAAATCATTTATTTTGTGTTTCCCACAATTTTTCAGCAATCAACCTCGTGAAAACCCCATTTTTTGGAATGGCGCATTTTGCCCCACAGGTTGCGTATTTTACCCCAGCGTGGGGCAAAATGCGCAGAAAATCGTTTTTTTTTTTAAATAAATATATAAGGCATAAGGTTTAACTAGAACTAAAGTTGCCTGAGGCTGAATTGTAGCCACATATGTTGGCTACAATATAGTGCCATTTGCAGATCCTCTCAGCCCTTATGCTGCCTCAAAAATTTAATTATATCAAAAACTGCGCATTTTTCCCCAGTCCCCTTAAATATATTGTAAATATTATTAATATAACTATTGATATATTAAGTGTTTATGATTTTCTAAAACATATAATTTATATAATAAAAAATATATTATAATAATATATAAATATATTTATATATGGATAAAACAATATCTTTAAACCAGATTTTCATCATTTTTGTTTCTAGTTTTTTAGTATTTTTACAATTTGAAGAATTTTATTGTAGATTTGGTTATTCGGTAGATTAGAAATAAATTTATGCTCTATCGTTAAAGGTTTAAAAAATTTACGAAAAAATGTTATTCACGCAATTTTGAAGGATCAATAGACTATGATTTCTTAAATTTTTTTGTATTTATGAAATTTTTATGTTTTATTAAATACATGTAAGATGTTGAGTTCTTTTGTCGATTGCTATATAGGTTTCTATAACTCAATGCACTGAAATTAAAATTTCAATTGATCTTCAATAATTTATAGAATTCTAGGAAAATTACATCTACATATATTTTTTACTCTTCTCATTTTTTTTCAGTATTAAGTAGATTTTTTCGCTTTTTCTAGTATTTTTCTTATTTTTTCTTATTATATTTATATTTCGTTATACGCTTTTTAGAACTTCATCTAGAATAAAAATTTTTATAGATCGCAGGTGTTTTTTTATTTCGATTTTTCAAAAAATATTGCTTTTATAGATTTCTATTACTTTTAGTATTTCTGCAGCGTTTGTATGAATCGAAAGATTTTCTGATATTTTATTGGATTTCAATGTAGATGTCCAGAATGCAATTCTCCAGGAATAAAATTTTTTTGAGTTATAGTTTTCGTAGATTCTTTTACTCTTAATTATTCACTGGGCTGCAGAAATAATAATTAATTTTATTTTTCACGCAATTTAAGCTAAAAATTCATGTTTAATAATTGGTTTAAGAAAAAAAACTTATAAAGCCAGGATAATTATTTTCTTTGAGATAGAAAAATAAAAAACTCCTGATTCAGTTCAATTTTGAAAACTTACATAAACCTCTTTGTTATGTCCTTTAGATTCAAGAATATATTTATTTTCTGTAATATTTACTCATTTTACTATTTATTAATATTTTATTGCATTTTTTAAAAATAATTTGTTATATGTATTATCATCTATTATAGTTTTTTTTTAATTTGTTAATGAAATAATAATTAATTTTACCTGATTTTCGGGAGGGGTTTGAACCCCTAAAACTCCCCTCTGTTTATTCATTTTCCATGCAATGTATTTATTAGTTTTTTTTTTATAATTATTTAATTTTGCCGTGAGTAATATTAATATATTACTCGATATTAATATATTATTTTATATTATGTAATAATTGTTCATTAATATTTTCAACTATAAACATGCAGTTTATTTATTTTCCATGCAAATTTAGCTGAACATTTATCTTCAAAAATCGGTTCAAGAAAAAAATCTTATTTAGCCAGGATAATTGTTATTTTCTACTTAGTAGAAGATATAACTCTGGATTTAGTTCAGTTTTGAAAAACTTACATAAAACCATTCGTTATGTTGTTTAGATTGAAGGACATTCATTTTTTGTAATATTTACTCATTTTACCATTCATTATTATTCTAATGCATTTTTTGTTAATAATTTGTTTTTGTATCATTTATTATAATCTTTTTTTGAATTTTCAAATGTTATATTAATAAATTTTATCTGATTTTGGGGAAAGTTCGAACTTCTAAAACCCCCTCTATTTATGCACCTGTTATTATGTCTTATCTCGTTATAATTATCGCGGAAATGAATGAAGGCGCAATTCCAACGGTTTTGTCAGTAATTAAATTGATAAATGCTACGACGCTTCGGGCACGGCATTTTTCAAAAGTGGGTATCGATAGATCGAAGATTAGTAATTGATGGCCAGATTACAAAAATAATTCCGTGATAATGGAATTGTGGAATACTTGTCTGTTCAATCGTGTAGATTGGGTGGGGTTTTTTTACTGAATGAATGAAAGTTTAAGTGAAACTCTTCTCGATTACAGATGCTTTACTTTATTTTTATGTATTGAAACTTCTTCAAAATGAATATAAGTTTATGTTTTATTTTATAAAAATAACATCAGCTTCTCAAATCCTTGACCCATACAAACACGATCGTCGTAATTGTAAAGACATGTAAAATCGTCGTTCTAATCTAAACGAGATACAAATTTCTGTAGCAAGTTTCCCGAATTTGGACTCGGTGGAATTAATCAGACGTTAGAAGGAATTACCATTTTTATTGTCGTCGTTTTTGCCCCAAGATCCGCGATTATCTTGACGGGCCATTTTCCTCGTGGAATTACGACTGCCATTTCATTAATTTGACAAAACATTGCTAACGTGAGCCCTTTATTGATAGTATCTTTTAAAATTGTGTGGTCAAATACTTTCGCAACGTTTTCTTCTCACGACAAATACACCACGTGCGCAGACACGAACGCATGCTCTTTAATGTCGTTTGAATCCGAAATATGACGTTTAAATTTCGAGGATCGAAAGAGCAGATAAAAAGGACATGTGTGACGTTTCGAGTTTATTTATTTTATAGCGACTATTTTGGCCCTGGATATTTTAACTCGGGCACCGTACCTTTTTTTTCGTGGAAATGAAAAAAAGGAAGGTTTATAACGTTGGAAAGGGAATGGAAATTAAGTCGTGAAAAATGTTGGACGTGAAAAGAATAGGTGATTTCGGAGGAGATTTTTGGATGAAATTGGTCCTTTAGCTCTTGAAAATGAGATGCAAGGGAAGAAGAGATTTTCTGAGCTGTTTTTAGGTGTACAATAAGGTCACCAGATGTTTGGGGAGCGAGAACAGGATAATTTCTCACTGTTATGTACCACCTTCTTCCCTATTTTTTCGTGAGTTTGGAGTATATTTTGTACAGATAAAAATGACATAAGGGGAAAAGTTTTTTTTTTATTTCGTTTGGTCTTCAAAACTAAAACCTAATCTGAGAAAGAAATTTTTGGGTTTTATTTGATTTAACTGAATTTTTGATGTAAAAGGCATTATTGAAAATTCCAGTTGTGCTGATTTAATTTTCAGTCGCTTTCTTTTGAAAAAAAAAGTTGGCGCTTTTGAGTGAGTATTTTGAGTGAATTTTTCAGTTAAAGCAAACAAAAATTTCAATAACGTCAAATTTTTCGTTTCCTAATTGGAAAAATGAAGTTGAAGAAACTGATTTTTTTATGTGTAGCATATGAAAAGTGCAATAAAAAATTTTGAAAAAGAAAAATATGGGGTCGTAGATATATTTTGATTTTATGAAGATTGTGTATAAAACTTTTCAGGATTTTTTTATCGAGAAATGTAAAATTACGAATGAAATGAAATGTAGATTTCTATTGTTTGTATTTTCAAAAAAATTTTGTTTATCATGAAATCATGTAGGGTTTTTAATCTAGAAACTTTTTATTCTAAATTTTTGTATTTTAATGACTTGAATTAAATAAATGCTGCTATAATCAAAGTTATGGAAACAGAAAAATGAGAAATTTCATAATATGAAACATTGGGAAACGCGAGAATGCTACTACTTGGAAATCGATAATTTAATGCAACAAGATTCCTGTTTTTATTGAGAACCTGATGAATAACAAGATTGCAATAAAGGCGAATTCCGAAATTTAAAGGTCGAAAAAACAAACTCTACAAACACGATGTGAATTTTCAGTTTTTTCCGTGTAGATAAAAATTATGCAGGGCAGAAAATTTGCTTAATTTTTTTCGGTTTTTACTGAATTATAAATCTGACATGAAACACGTATATTTATTTATAATTTGTATTTTTCATAAAAATATTTTTAAATGAAACAAACGATACTGCTGCTATATTTTGATTATATCACTGTATTAAAAAATTGCTAGGATTCCGTAGGTTTTGAATTTGTTTTTGCAAGAAATGAGCTGTTTTTTTTGGTTATACTGGTATTTGTATTCAATTATTTTTTTAAATATTTTTATGTTCTAAAAATTGGACACTTCTAGAGTTTCTGTATTTTTTAAACTTGATATAAATTGATGTTTTGATTTTCACAGGTCTGTAATTGAAAAATAAGAATTGCCATAAATACGTAATATAAATAAACACGAGAATCGCAGATAGAGTTTAATTTCATGATACAAAATATTTTTTCTTGGCGTTCGGTTCAACAACAATTTTGATACGTCTTCGAATTTAGAAATTCGCAAGCTCAGAGCACGAACTTTACAAACTCGATAATTTTGATAAAAATGTGAATTAGACTTGTTTACGAAAAATTCACGAATTCTAAATTGAAAACACTCGATTTTGTAGTTGAAAATATTCAAATATGTAAAGACCAATAATTCTCAAAAATTGCAGCATTGTGCTCAAAAAAAAAAAAAAAAATGATTAGATTTTCAATGGAATTTAGATATTTACTAGTTTGAAAATCTCAAAATATGTGCTAGAGTTCAAAATGTGTTGAATGAATGAATGAAAATTGAAAATAAAATTGTTCAAAATCAAGATGTAGCTTAAAAAAACCTTATAGATTATATCAGTATTTTCTAAAGATTCTATCTTACAGACGTGAATCGTTAAATAAATAATTATTCAACATTTGAAATTTAAAAAATTTAACTCTTGACTTCTATCTCGAGAATAGTAAGTATTTGATAAAAGCGACGTAAAAAGTTTCTGTAAATTCTTAAAAATAAAAATAAATGTTGCATTTATAGTTAGTGAAATATAGCATTTTGAAATTCGGTAATGTATAATCTTTATTTCTAAAGTCAATTATGCACAAATTCGAAATTCTGCAATTAGCAGTTTACCAATTCAAAAAGTAACAATGTATCGTGTCATAAACTAAGTAACAATTTAAATACAGGGTTTAAGAGCGTCATTTTCTCCTACGAGTAACTTCAAAAAAAAAAAAAAAAACTATCAAAATCACAAAATAACTATGTAGGA
Source organism: Platygaster orseoliae (assembly GCA_030522825.1). Classification (NCBI taxonomy): domain Eukaryota; kingdom Metazoa; phylum Arthropoda; class Insecta; order Hymenoptera; family Platygastridae; genus Platygaster; species Platygaster orseoliae. Next base: position 6,123 of record JAPYZL010082231.1, read on the forward strand.
TTTCATAAATTATTTTTAGATCTTGGAAAAATCAAAAGAAAGAATACTACAATTAACAAATTCAAATTTCAAGTCTGAGATATAAGAAAATTTCCGATTTTCTGATTTCTAGAGTTCCCTTGCTCGAAAACTTCGATTTTTGTGTTTATGAGATAATTCTGTCTTTTCGTTTCCCTGAGAAATCCTCATAATAAATAAAAAAATACAATTTTTTTACAGTTTGAAATGTTATTATCTTGTATTAGAATGATGATTTTTATTTTTGTGAGTCAAAAATCATTCCTACACGGAGAAAAATGGTTTGGTTACAGCAACCATTGATTAAGTAAAATATAGACTTACCTAAGTTTTGGGTACTACAACCAAAACTTTGGTTATGACAACCATGCTCAATTTTCATGACTGATAAATAAGTTACGATAACCAGTAATTTGGTTGTCATGCCTAAAGTTTTGGTTGTACTACCCAAAACTTTGGTGAACTCATATTTTACTAAATTAATGGTTGCTGTAACCAAAAATTTCCCTCCGTGTAGTTCTCATCAAATACTTATCAAAATCGATTTATTTTGTGTTCTTTTCATTATAAACTTCTACAAACGATAAAGGGTCAGTCGTATGTATAATCAAGGTAGAAAGGGTTCACACTCGAAATCGAGCACACTAAATTTAAAAACTGTTACGTTACTGTTCTGTCAATTTAAAATATTTCTGAAAACTCTTCGACTTTCGAAAAAAATTTACACAGCTCCATTAAGAAAGTATGCAAAATAATTTTCAAAAATACCGCAAATGGGTGGATAAATTTCGAAAATATCTTATCTCTGAACTCTTTATCACGTTCTATTGGGGGTCCACGTACCCCCTCCCCCACTTCCACTTGTCAACGTCTCTGCCAAAAGCAAATAAGTGGAATGATTATGAAAAGGAAAAAAAAAGTTGCCCGAGAGAGAACGGCTTCTTTGCGACGTTACGTAAACCGAGTGTCACACAGGAAGTCGGGGTCTATCGAGCATTTTTTTTTATCTGCAGATTACAGTGAATGAAACACGTGGTGCTTCTTGACTCAGCTGGGAATGTATTCATATTCATCGCTGGCGCCAATCGTGTCCTAAGGCCGATTTAGCCAATGAGATTACGCGGAATTGTCGACAATCTGCGGTCGCCGATTGTTCGCAACGGCCGATAAGGGGGCTCGCACCACTGCGTCAAATGTTTCGCTCGATCATGCGCAACGAGAAGCTTATCGCGCTCGAGATCGTTGGATTGATTGCGATTTAATTTTTTGCTTTTTTTTCTGCTTTTTTTCGCCCCCGCGATTATGCGTACGGCCGAACTATAACGATCCTTATCCAACGTTTCCACGTGCCAAACTTTACACTTGCTCGAGATCGGGTGTCAATCGGTAAATCAAAATTCGCCGTGCCGATTTCCGGCGTTTGTTGCTATTCCCGGCGTGACTTTGAATTCCAGATGCAGGGTCTTTGACGACTACCTTGACTTATGCCGATGCGAATCTCTAGAAAGATTGAGAACTTTGGTTTTTCTCGAAAGGGAATAGAAGCGATAATAATGGATGTTTTGGAGAACATTGTACGATATGAAATCGTGCGATATAAATTATCAGTAGATGTTTACTGATACGAAAAAGTGTTGTACGCCTAATTTTTGATTAACCAATCAATGAAAAGTTCTTTGCAATCGAAACTACACTGGAGAACTGATTTCATTGTTATTTGACCGAACAAATATTTGGTGTGTTCGGATAAATTTTTAGTTCTAACGAACAAATTTTTTTTATCGTAAAATATTTCAAGTTAGCAAAACTATAAACTTTTTTGATTGAACAAAAATTTGTTGGAGTCTGATAAAATTCGGTTAGTCATTGTTAGAAAATTGTGCGAAGTGTTATCAGTCGATTTTCACTGATACGAAAAGTGGTATAAACCTAATTTTAGATTAACTAATTGATGGAAATTTCTTTGTAATTGAAACTACACTGACAAACCACCTTGGTTTAATTCAATGAATTTTTAGTTCAGACAAACAAATTATTTTTGACTGTAAAATTTGTTTAGTTTGGACTGTAAAATTGATTTAGTTCGGAAATTGAAGTTATGAAAAACGTAATTTTATTAAAAAAAAAAAAATAAATGTGTTGTCTGAACTAAAAATTTATTCAAGTGAATCAAATATTTGGTTGGTCAAACAATGACCAAACGTTTGTTTGAGCCAACTGAATAGGTATTTCAGTGTAGGATCGATTTTTTTTTTATAGAGAAGGACAGGAAGAACGCGAGATTATTAATTTTTTTTTCTCAGAATCGAAATTCGTATCGAAAATCTATTGATTTATGGATAGCTGTTTGTTACTGAATTATTAATATAGATTGTAATGAAGGAAACTTCAAATCTTGAAATGAATACTTTGAAATCTTGATCTGGGCATGTTAAAGTGTTGCAATCATTTCGATTTTTTGGTTAAACAATTGAAAAATTTAACAATTTAAAGATTAAATGTTGAAATAAAGAAATTTGAATTTATTACTCGACTCTTTACAATATCTCGAAAAATTAAAAAATACAAAGATAGACAAATTTAGAAATATTTATTATTCTTCGATCTGGAGTTTGAGATAATATACCTTAGGGTACTGATCGTTTAGGCACATTATCTGTCTGAAAGGCATTGGAAAGTAGGCCTAAACGATTTGTACCCTAAGGTATCTTTTCTCAAATCGCGTCACAAATGTCTTCTTGTCAACATAATATTCTAAAAATTCTTATGAGTCCTATATCAAAAATTGACATCCACATACATATAATCAACAACTTGTCAAATTGTCGATGAGTTAATAAACAAACTATTGTAAAAATATTTATATACAATCATACTGTAACATTCTGAAAGGAAGAACAACCGTATCCCATAATAGAAATATGCTCTATTTAATTCAAAAATACAAAAAATTTATCACTGATATTAACAAATTAAAAAATATTATCATTTTGAAATTCATATCTCATGAATAGGCATAATAAATTTTCTATCGCATATATTACAAAATTAGTTGAAAAGAAAGGCAAGAAATAAAAAAAAAATAAGTAATATTTATGGCTACGGGTTGAATTGATAAAAAATATAAATTTCGAACTAAAGAAAGTTAGTTATTTTGTTAATTTGAGCGTGTTGAATATTGTAAATATTTTGTTAAAAAAACCGGATTGACTGTATTTTTATAAATTTCCTTTAATAAATAAAGGAATTTTTTCTTATCATTATTCTTGAGTGTAAAAAATTCAGGAGAAAAGTTTTTAAGAAATTGAAAAATAAATAAATGAAAAAGTTATGAGTCTGGATTTAACTATTGAAAAACAAAAATTTTGGAAATGGCAATATTTGAGATTTAAAAATTTTCGATTTGAATTTTGTGAATTTAATTTTTGTTGACACCTCAATATTTATGATAAATTCTAAATAATCAAGAGAATTTAACTACATTATCATGCAGTTAATATTCGAAATTATAAAATGCTGTGACTAAAAAGTTCTGGATTTAAACTTTACTGAAAAATATGCGTATTATTCGAAAATAGTAAAGTTTGGTCTGAAAATTGTTATATATATCTGAAAAAATATCTGAAAAAAACATTTTTACAAAAAAATGCATAATTCAGACATATTCTAAATAAATCGCTCTATTGATATCATCAAAGAAAACGATAAATAAAAAAAGTACATTTGCGTTTACATATTGAAAATGTTGATATTGATGAAATTCACACGAAACATCCATATAACAGATATTTTGGTTTAAAAAATTTTCTTTTTCATTAATTTAATCCATTCATAAAATATTTCTTTTTTTTTTTATTTCTTCTCCATGATCCTAACTTATTTTGCAGTAACTTTGAGGTGAAAAAATTTATGAGAGATAACGTTTAAAATAATAATTTTTCCTAACAAGTATGTGTCTAAAGTTCCTAACAAAAAAAATTACTTTTATATTTTCACTCAAAATTGAAATGAAATATAGTTGATAACATGAGATACTATTTGTTCAATTCTAATTATTATGTATAATTTTAACTGATTTTTTGTTTTCATTTATTTTCAAACGTTTGGAACTTCCAAAACTTTAATAAGTGTAAATGTTTGTTTCATCATTTTTTTAGTGATACTTTATTAATTTAATTAAATCATAATATAATTAAATGTAGGCACGAGAGAGAAAAAAAATTAAACTGATTCGATTGATCAGTGACTACTGAAATGTCCGTGCACTTCAGTGGAATTTCACTGTTTGAGAGTTAGAAAGCAGAGTGACGTTTGTTTACGATATCGCAACGGCTTCTTTCATTCCCGCGAGCGGGACATGAATGAATGAACTGTTGTAAAACGAGAGCGTGTCACTTTTCTAGAAAGTATCGATTTTTCTCCGGGTTCTATGATACTTATGCAACTAAACGTATGCATAAAATGCAGCGATAATCAACCGGTCCGTGTGGAGAATTTCATTGTTGCTCGACATGTGAAATTGTGAATCCGTTCTCTCGGCGGATTTGATATGGGCGCGATCCTCCAACGCCGCCAACGCGCTGGCGAAATAGAAAACGCAATTCGGATCCACGATCAAGAAACGAAGCGTGGTCGTTGAATGAATCACGGGTAAAAATGTCGGAGAGATGGAAAGCGTTGATAAATAAATGAATATGGTAGATAGATATCGACATTTTTTCGATGGTTAACAATATTTTTCTCCATCTATCGAAAAGAGGAAAATGGCGAACATGAAATCACTCATTACCTTATCGAAATTTCCGGTCAAGGTTTGTTTACAAGCTACTTTCGAATGATTCGAAATTAAGAATTCCAACTGGAAATTAAATCTCACCTTCTGATCGAGAGCGTAGCGAGGGACCTGTAACAAAAATTGAAAATTTGATGGTTTTTTTCACTTTATTGAGAAGTTAAGACCGAACGAAGTAAATGTCAGGTTGAATATTGCCAAGTTATGTTTCACTTTGGAGATATGGGAGACTTTATCTGGTGAAATCTACTGCTAAGTGTTTAAAAGCCGATGAAAAATCAGCAATATATCAATTTAACTATCGGAATTAGTAACGATTTCGTCGTTTTCGATTTCGAGGGTAAATTAATTGCATGGCACTTAAGCTTGACTGTTTTATTATGGCTTACTAAGCGTATGGTTAATCAAATGGCGCGATCGAAGGTATTAGAAAAAAGGCCTCATTCGATCTACTCCAATAAATCTATTTCCCTCTTTCTCTTGCTTTAACAGTTGCAATTTATCCCTCCTGGAAATACCATTGATTTATACTCATGACTTGCAATGTACATTACGCAAGGTGAAAGTGCACAAAACAAATAATGCACAACGACCACTTGATCCAACTTGAATTTGCAATCAAGTGGAAAATTATATTACCTGTGCTATGTTAATCGAATTTCCTCGAAAACTTGTATTTTCAATTCGGTAACTTTACTCTGATGCTGAGTTTGATCCAAGACATAAACAAACTGGGAAGATTCTCAGAAATAACTGCCAAGCTGCACTGAAAAATCGATTTGGTTGTTATTTCATCAACCAAATATTTGGTCCATTTGAATACATTTTTAGTTCAAACAAAATTTTTTTTAACTGAAACGAAATTTGTTAGAGTCTAATCGAATTTGTATGTCTGGACTGAAAATTTATTTAATTTTTTCAGTGTGAAAAAGTGTTAGACAGTATTTATAAGTTTTGTGAAAATTGAGGAGAAAGATTTCAGAAACCGCTGATTTTACTGATATTTTACTGATTTTTTAAAGTAATAACTACGAAAGAAAACAGGCTGAATTAGCAACTACTTTTAATTCTTGAATTCGAATTTTTTACAACTTTGAATTAACTTGTATAGTTTTTTTTTTGTTTTTTTTTTTTGATTATTTTCGATAGTAAAATATCATACGTTTAAGAAAAAAAATATTTGTCGCTCTTTTGAAATTTCGATTAATAATAAGTAATTTCAAGGGTCACTGATATTTGATGAGAAGTTCGTATGATAATTAGAAAATCGATCGATGTTTGGTACTTAACTTGGTTTTTGAACATTTATCATTATTGATAAATTTTAAAATTGAATAAAATAAAAAAATAAAAAACTACTTACAATAGGTTGATTTTGGATTCTAAAGTGGATTGTAGATAATTAATGGTTCCAAAGTTAGGAAGAAATTTCTCAGTATTGACAATTATTTTATTTTTACTTGAGATTCAAACTATTAATGACTCAAGATAGTTTATCAACTTGAAAGTAAATAAACAATTTAAGTTACACACACAATTTGACAAATTCAACTTTGAAAAACAAAATAGAGAATGTGAAGCTTATTTTCAACTAAAATGTAAATGAACAAATGAGTTAATGTTACATCATTAATTTTATTATAAAGCTAATAAAGATTAATAGTTAGCTGTTCCTTTATCAATAATTTAAGTGTTTACCAATAACTCAAAAATCGGATAGCAAAAAATATACAGCTAATTTTTCACCTGAACATAAAACAGTAACTAAGCCGACATTCAATCCTTATCTCGAATAAACAACTTTTCAAAGTTAGAGGTTAACTATCAACCCGAAAGCGATTTTCTTAGAATCACCCGCCGACTTCTCACTCGAGATTGAAATCATGTACGAAGAAAACAGTATGGTTACCATAACCACGTAATTATAATAATCCTGGTTACCGAAATTTATGGTTGTTACAACAGCATTAGAGGCTCCTAATCCCCAACAAATACAGTATAATATTTACATATTTTTATGTCCCAATTTCAAAAGACTTGACATTTAATTTACGTTTGGTTACATCAGCCATAGATATAGTCTTCGTAAACATAAGATTATTCTACTATGAGCGAAACGTTTATTCCTATCAAATAAGATTCGTTTATTGTTAACAAATCTCATATTTGGATACAAGCAAATGAGTATCGTTTTTGGTTAAAGACGCTGCACGAAGAGATATTTTTGGTTACAGCAACCATTGATTCAGTAAAATATGAGTCCACCAAAGTTTTGGGCAGTACAACCAAAACTTTAGACATGATTACCAAATTATTGGGTATTGCAACTTAATGATCAGACATGAAAATTGAGCAGTAGTTGCTATAACAGAAGCTTTGGTTGTTGTAACCGAAGTTTTGGTTGTAGTACCCAAAAATTTGGTAGGTCCAAATTTTAATAAATCAATTTTTATATATTTGTTGCTTCAAATGCATCATTTGTTAACAGTGAAGAAATCTGTCTTTGGTATTATTTGAACGACAGAAAATTTCTTAAATTTCAATAAATTTTGAAATTTACGAGATTTTGCAGAATATTTACTGTAAATAAACGTTTCTCTTAGTGTACGCAATTTTTTTAATTAAAAATAACTTTTAATTGATAAAAAAAGCAATAGTTATTATTTATGAAAGTGTCATGTCAAAGCGCAAACGTCGTTGGTGAAAATCGCAATAGGAAAGTACGGATACAGAAGAATGCGCCGTGTTTGTGAATGATCGTTGCATGGGCAACGCGAGTTCTAGCTGTAACCGGTTGCATTCTCAACTGTACGGAATTTCGCGCGCTTTGCTCGTGCTAGCTCGTAATCACGCGCGGCAACGTCGTTGCGCCTCCGAGCGTTTGAATGTTCTCGCCGCGTAGTCCTTGGCCTCGTATCAGATCGTCAAATACGCGAGCAACATGTTTGCTCGTGGCAAATACGAAGATGCCAAAAGTGGCTCCCGAAAATTGCGGATGATAAACTCGCGTATGTGTAATGCCACGCGTGAACATTTCGTTGCCAGGCCGATTTCGTGACACGTGATACTTGCAAACTTTTCCATGTCACGATAACTTAATTATCACGTGATTTTTACAGCACTCAGTTTTATTTGAATGTTAGTTTTGATATCAAATGCATTTGTATGATTTTTCTTAGTTCGCTAGTAAATTCCTTGAGTACGAAAGAATTCCTGAAAAATAAATTTTCAGTTTTCAATGAATCGCACATAAAATCATTCCTTCATGGCAAACATTGTGCAGCATTTTTCATTTTTTAGATAGACAATAACGAATTGCTTTTACATACTGAGAAAATTTATAATATTAAATATTTATTGATTAATTCATTTTAACCTAATTTCTTACTAATTTAATCATTTGCTGCTTATCTATTTTTACAGATTTGGGTACAGTTTTTCTAAAAAAAGTATTCTAAGAAAACTTTATCTAAAATTCTGCTTTTCTAATGGAGGTATTTTTCTAAAATATTTTTGTCTATTTAATTTGTTTTTCTAAAGTTTGATTTTTCTAGGATATTTTATTCTATATCATTCACTTTTACAAAATTTGTGTATCGCATTAAATAAAAGTGCAGATACAAATTTTAAAATAATATTCATGTAAATAGTATATTTTATATTTATATTAGGTATTTGAAATTTATTGTAATATATCTGAGTTACATTTATGATAAATATTAGATTCAAATTAATTTTTATATTTATATTACATATTTTATGTTATTGTGTATCATCTTCATTTTTTATTTTATTGTATATCACATTTTTTATATTTTTATTTTATATTTTTACATTTTACTTTCATATTTTATTTCATTTTAGAAAACGTGAGATACTACTAGAAATGAAGTTTTTTTAAAATGGTTTTAATTAGAAGAAATTATTCCAAAAAAAGTAAGATATTTGAAAAAAAAATTATTCCTAATTTTGCCAGTAAAAAAACATTCTAAAAAAAGTCACCAACTACCATTTTCACGTCATAATTGTTTAAAATTTTATCCTATCATCAGCAATAAGTTTAAAAAAAAATCGATAAAATTTGAAGGTTAAAAATCTGAAAGCTTCGAAGGCATTTTCTTTTCAACATATTTACTGCTCATTAACTTTTTTCTATTCGGACAAGTTGATGAGAGAAGCTGGTAGTATTTCCACAGCATTTTCGTTTCATCGAAGATTGTAACATTCTCAGCTATCGATCGTTACTAGCTATCTAAGGTATTGAGAAACCGTGCAAATTAAGTGGAAATAATGTGTAATGAGGATCTTTCGAGTGCTGCTATTATCATGTCTCGTGGCTTCGACGAAGAATTTCTCGTGCCTATTGGAAATTGATGCTCGTCGGTATTCCCCGCTTGCATTTCCAACTTTATAGACGCTTTTTTTTACGAAATTTGCCTAGTGCAAAAGGACCCAAAAATTACGGTGTTCGGGGCCTTAAGGGCTCGTGTTGATGGGTGTATCATATTTTTGGTGGAAGATAAAAATTAAGGGTCATTCTCATTTTGAGGAATATGTGATTTACGGGAACAAAAGTGTAGTTTTGAGGTTTCAAAGTGGATGGGAAACATTTTTCGATTTCGAAGAATCGCAATATTGTTATATTATGGTTGATTTTTTTGTAAAAAAAGCGTAATTTCAAGTATTGAATAGCATGATGTTCATTAAAAAGTTAAATAATTTTTTTTTTTAAAGCAAACATTTATATTTAAGTTTTTTTGGAAAATTCAATTCAAAAATGTAATGCTGATGAAAAATTTTCAGTTTGAATACTTGCAGTAGAGTTTTTAGTTAATGTGGAAGAAATTGGAAATGTTACATTCCAAAAATAAATAATATTGTTTTTTGATGTGAATGAATGTACCTAACTGTGAAATTCGAAATAAAAAACTATTTTAAATGTTAAAGTAGAATTTTTGAATGATGTTGAAAAACTTCGAAACTAGGTTTTGAAACCAAGAAAATCAAAGTCAGAAATAGAATGATTTAAGATTAACAATTCAATTCAGAAATGGACAACGTTTGAACTTCAAAATATGAAATCTGAATTTCATTGTGCAAATTGCTTTTAGTAATAATGCTTTTATTAACTCAAATAATAATAAATCGGCACATGCTAATCGATATATCTATGGAGATAATAATTATTCGATATATCCTCCATTAGCTGCTACAACGGCCTCTAATCTTGGTCGAAAACGTTCGCAT
>JAPYZL010082247.1:0-14269 GCA_030522825.1 Platygaster orseoliae
GTTTTGCAAAAAGTGGTAAAGGACTTTTCGACTCGAAATTGAAAAAGGAATTCAGGATTTTTTTTTATCGCGGACTTTGGGACACCCTGTATAATTATTGTTAAATTATAACTATAGTCATAATTTAACAATAATTTTCATAGTAATTTTTTTATTAATGATTTTTTACAAAATAATTGCAATAATTATCAGTGAAAAATCACAAATGATCATTTCGAAAAATCACTCGTTCTTCTAAGTAAATAAATAAATAGTTAAAATATAATTACTATTTTGTTTGACGGAAATAAAAAATTTGGTAAGTTTTACCGAAGACCTACTTAGATTCAGAATACAATAAGTTTGAGCAGAAACGATAATATTTTTTATTTCAATATGAATAAATAATTAACTTACTTTGGCTCTATACATTTTTTAAACGAAAAAAGATCTTCTTTCATAACAAAATTTCATCCATTTAAAACAAAAAATTCTGCATTCGAGCTGACTAAAGAATATAGTCAATCGTACTAAATACATTCTACTAAATAAATTTAGTCAAATGTAAAGAAATTTCAGAAGGTTGGTATGTGACTTAATTAATTTAGCTGGGTGAAGAAAAATTTAGTTGGAAAACCAATTTTTCCTCTGAGTGTATCCAATCATTTTGAAAATTGACTGTAAATGACGGTCCGAAATTACCATGACCTGACCGATTTTGCTGTGACCGATAAACTCACATCCCTGTCCACGACCCAGACCAACTCTTTCGCGGACCACGTGGTGCGGGTGTACACGCGGAGGAATCAATGCAATGACGTCATGGGCGCAGCAGCCAATCCGCCGCTGGCTCCATTCAGCCCGCAAGCCTCGATCTCAGTGGTAACTGTCCGCGTCTAGTCAGACCGTGCCCGACTGCAGTTCGCCCTCGACCACTGAATTCGCGCCTCACGAATTTCCGCGATTTTCCGTTTTCAGCCGCAATTTCCTGATTTTAACCACTGTCGTAATTTTTTTTTTTATATATTTGGATGAAATTTGTTAGGCAAAAGTTGTGTTTATAAGAAAAAGGACCTTTTTCCTGGTTTTTGCTGATTTCGAATTTGAGTGAAAAAGTGTGGACTTGAAGGTGAGTTGATTTTTGGTTTTTTTTATTAGAATTTTTGGATGAGGAAGTTTAGTTTTTTGTGTCTATTTGTGTGCATTTTTACTTTCGTACCTTTGAAAGTTGGAATATCAAAAATTTAAGGAACTTGAAAGTTTCAAAAGGTTTGTAAATGTAAACTCTGTGTTTATGAATTCTACGAATTTGAAATTAAAAGTTCAGGAAGCTGAATTTGGAAAATTTTATATCGAAATGTATTGTCCGGGGAATTAAAAAATTCTAAAACTTTTTTATAAGTTTTGGGTTCAACTTTTAGATCAATGAGTTCTGTTATTTTCTTATTCAGCAGTTCTGTCATCTATAACTTCGAAACTTTCAAGAATTGATTTTCAGTAGAATCAAAATATGGCTTATGGAGGAAAAAATTCGAAATTCTAGATTCGTAAACTTATAAAAAAAAATTCACTTCACTTTGATCAAGTTATATGATCAATATTTTTTTTTAATTCTAAGAGGAAGTGTAAATGGCTTAAAAAAAACACGAATTTCTTTTCTCACCTGTTGGCTGAGAAAAAAAATCACATAAATTTGACTTTTGTATGTAGTTTGATGTAAAAAGTATAGAAATCGAAATATTTAACAGTGATTAAAAAATACTGTTTTCGAATTCTATCGCAAATAGAAATAAATCATGAAGTTAATAAAACAAAATCATTTACAGGAATAACTACGTCATGTTATATATTTATAAGATATCATTAATTTATCCTATTCTATATCATGAATCATGTAGAAAATTCCTAGCATATAAATAGTTGAGGAACTGAAATCAATTTTGATTTTCATGTCCCAAAACCATGAAATCTTGAAAAACTTTCGTCCTTGTTCGCGAGTGAGTTCGAGGTCGCCATCAGAAATCGATGTTCTACAAATTACGAAAGTCCTTGTACAGAATTTTACATAGGATTTCCTAATTCTCTTATGAGGTAAAATCTATGATCTGTACTAAAAGTTGAAAAATTGAAAAATTTTTACTAGCTACCAAAACTTGAAATAAATAATTTTGAAATTCTTTTTATTTTTAAATATATTACAAGAAACCCTCAAGGAATCTTAAAATATTTACTATTGAATTTGATCATTCGAAACTTGGACATTCGAAAATTAAGGATAATTCGGAATTTTCATGTTGAACATAAATCCTTATTTCAAAATTTTCAAACCCTTAAGAATCGAGCTCCCAAAATTCGAAATGTTGAAAATATAATAAAAATAGAGTTTAAAGTTAAGAATCAAAATCATTAACTTGAAATCGAAAGTGGAAAATAAACAATTTTTAATAAAAAGACAAGAAAATCAATAAATATACAGAATAGAACTGGAAAGTTAGGCGTTTATTTCAAAAATTTATAGTTTACAACTTTGTTAATCAAAAGGGAAAAACAGTTTTGAATTTTTTGTGATGAGCTGAAAGCTAATCATTTTCATCATTGAAACGTAAAAATATGAGAAAAACTCAAATTTTGTAGTAACGAAATCTCTCAATGTTTTTCGAAATTCAGATTTCTGAATACGAAAGTTTTAAATTACAAAGTATTATAAATTTGTACTTTAAATGAAAAAAATTAGGAACTCAGAATTACAGATTAGAAAAGTCTGAGACTTGAAAGCTTTTCGAATTTTGGTGAAACTTTAAACCATTTTTATGATGACTTAAACATTTTAACAATTTTGGCAATCTCGACAGTTTTTGGAAATTTTAAGAGTAAAGACAGTTGAACATTTAGCTACATTTTTTTCGATTTCAGTTTTTCATAGTCTTCAAATTTAGAAACAGTTCGAAAGTTCTGAAATTTCATCAGTTTATAACAAATGTTTATAATTCTGACAACTTTGACAGTTTTGGCAGTCTGAAAGGTTCATTATTTAAGGCAGTCTAAACACTTTCAAAATTTTTGACAAATTTGAAAGTTTAGTTAATCAAAAATAAAATAGGTCCAAATTTTTCAGTCTTTAAATGTCCTAAACTTTCAATTGTCAAAATTGTAAAAACTGTAAAAGTGTTAAAAATTGAAAAATTTTCAAATCCCGAAAAATTGTACAACAAATTGTCTAAATTTTTCCTTTATTCCTAAACTTATTTCTCAGTTGGCTATTTCGGCACTTTTTAGACAAAATAATTTAATTCCATTTTTTTATATTAATTATAGATATGAATATCCAAAACTGTTATGTCACATTTCTGACGTCAAAAATTCACAAAAACTCGTGAAAAACAATGTGTTTGACAACAGTCAATTAATTTTACAATATTCAAGGTCCTAACTGTGAGATTTTTAAATAAAAAAAAAGACGAAATTTGATTTTCTAGCTCAAATTTAAAACGAAAATTTATCATTTCTCAAGGAAAATTAATTGAAGACTTTTTTGCCTCTATTTATTTAAAGTAAAGATTTCACTATTTAAACAAAATATATCAAACAATAGATTTCATACAGGGTGTTCCAGTGATGACGGATAAAAAGAAAAACATGTATTCTTCATGAAATTCTAGGACGATTTTCCCTTTGCCATTTTTTACAAAACTCAAAATCAAAAAAGTTATTCAAGTTTGAAATTTAAAAAATAAATGCACTTTTTCGAGGAGTGGGGATAAAAACCACGGACTAAACTTCACCCAAATTTTTTACGTATTTTTCTGAGTTGAAAAGTCCTTTGCCACTTTTTACAAAACTCAAAATCAAAAAAGATATTCAAGTTGAAAGTTTCAACCAATCAGATTTCTCAGATTTCAAACTCGAATATACTCGAATATCTTTTTTTATTTTGAATTTTGTAAAAAATGGCAAAGGACTTGTCCACACAGAAAAATATATAGAAAATTTGGGTGAAGTTTGGTCCTTGGTTTTTATCCCCAATCCTCGAAAAAGTGCATTTATTGTTTAAATTTCAAACTTGAAATACTTTTTTGATTTTGAGTTTTGTAAAAAATGGCAAAGGGAAAATCGTCTTAGAATTTCATGAGGAATACATGGTATTCTTTTTATCCGCCATCACTGAAACACCCTGTATATTTACTTAAACAACAATAAAAAATCTCAAAATCCAGTTGAAATATAACCATCCCATATTTATATATTTTTCAAAAATTCATGAAATTAAAACAACCATAAAAAAACTAGTATGAAAACCCGAAGTCTAGAACTTCGTAAGCAACACCCCAAAAATCTTAACATCCAGTCGGATTCCAATCATCCTACACTTCAATACTTTTCAAAAACTCATAAAACCATCCACGCCTCTAAAAATTCTAAATCCCAAAATCAAAAAACAAGAACAACCTCCAAAATCCAAAGACTAGAAATTAAAATTCAACACCCCAAAAACCAAGTACTGACAAAAATAGTTCGCACCAAGATTCGATATCGCCATTAAAAATCAATAATCCACTAATCAACAAAGATCGGATCATCTAGAATTCAATCTTCGGATTTTCGAATTCCGCTAATTAGGTCGGATCCCCCCCTCCCGGGCACCCCCCGCTCACCTACAACCCCGCAATATCGCATTAGTTCCTCGATCTCTTCCCATTCCGTTTCCACAAAACGCCGAGCCCTTTTCCGTCATTTTGGAGACACGCGTCACGCCGGGAAAATCGTGACGTCAGAGAAATGAGGCGATCCAATTGGCCGCGCGCACAATTTACGTCACGCGGCGCACACCGGTAAATACCGCACGAGCGAGTGCAACCCGGTTCAAAGTCCCAGTTTTCCAAGGCTGCGCGATCCAGCGGGTCACCGAGCTTTATCCCCCGGGACAATCGCGTCTTTCGCTTTTATCCTGGGCTTATACCGAACGAGGGGAGAAGGGATTTTCGCGAAAATTCCAGAAATCCTCAATTTCGAGATGCACTCCCTCGAATGTGAAACCAATCAGTAACTGAGGAGTGCCACTGATCGCATGGTTAAGAGTTACAGAACTTGCGATCAGTGAAATTTCAGTAACATTTCAATGAGAATATCAGTATACACATAACACGTAATTTGATAAATGAGAATTCACTGATGGTAGGGCTGAGAAAACGACTAATGATATCAATCGAGTTTCACTGAAATAATCAGTGAGAAAGTAAACATTTTTTCGATCACTATGTATTTATTGATTGAAACTAGGATGCAGTTATATGAAATCACGAAATTATTGATTTTTAGATATAATCCCTTGAATATGAAACCAATCAGTAACTGAGAAGTGCCACTGATCGCATGGTTAAGAGTTACAGAACTTGCGATCAGTGAAATTTCAGTAACATTTCAATGAGAATATCAGTATACAAATACTACATAATTTGATAAATGAAAATTCACTGATAGCAAGGCTGAGGAAACGGCTACTTGATATCAATCGAATTTCACTGATATAATCAGTGAGAAAGTAGACATTTTTTCGATCACTATGTATTTATTGATTGAAACTAGGATTCAGTTATATGAAATCACGAAATCCTTGATTTTTAGATGTAATTCCTTGAATATGAAACAAATCAGTAACTAAGAAATGCCACTGAACGCATGACTGAGGGTTTCAGAACTTTCTATCAGTGAAATTTTAGTAACATTTCAATGAGAATATCAGTATACAAATAATACATAATTTGATAAATGAGAATTCAATAATGGCAGGGCTGAGAAAACGGCTACTTGATATCAATAGAGTTTCACTGAAATAATCAGTGAGTTAGGATAAATTTAGAAGAAATCACGAAATTCTTGATTTTTATATGTACTCACTTGAATATAAAACAAATCAATAACTAGGGAGTGTCACTGATTACACGATCAATAAACTTGTGATCAGTGAAACTTCAGTGAAAGTTATTTAAAATCAGTGAAATTGCGATGAAAATATCAGAAACATATGACACTTTATTGAGTAATCAAATAAGAATTCACTGATGACAGGACTGTGGAAGAAACCATTTAAAATCAGTAAAAGAACAGTACTTTTGTCGACCACTATGAACTCATTGATTAAAATAATGATTTTTCGAAGATCGCAGTCATAAGTATCCAGCTACTAGATATCAGTTAAATTTGATATAAAATATCAGTAAATACAAAGTTATTTGTTGGGTAACAGAATACTTGTTACCTGCATCAGTGGAATTCTACTGATTCTTAATAAGTTAACGTCAAAGATTGATTCAAAGAAACAGTTGATAGAATCAGTGAAATTTCATTAAACAGATCAATGGAAGTGTAAAAATGTTTTTAGTCAGCAAGTTTTAATCATATAAAATGTTGCTATTCTACTGATTTCCAATTACTTATCACTTGTCAATTACATGTAAAAAATTTCCTATTTACAACGATTAAATCATTAACTTATTCTGCTATGCTGATTGTCACTCATTGCATTAGTTTCAAATGAATAAATAAAATTTGGCTTAAAAGATTACTGACTTCATATTCATTTTTCGATCTTTTTCCGTGGGTAATTAAAAAAAAAAAGTATTTCCAGACTTAACTAAAATTATAAAAAATTTAGAAAAAAGGTAAATCTCATATTTTTTCACTATACATACATAAAAAGTTGCGAAAATGAAAAATAGTACATATTAATTCGAGTAATGAAAAAATCCAGAATTTGTTGTTAAGCTGTAAAAATGTGTATAACCCTGAATTTCAAAAAATTGGAATCATGAAAAAATCTAGCTGTTTCTCTGGCAACTAAAGTCGCTAAAATTACGTGAAAACTCAATAGTACAAATTTAAAAATTCGATACAAATTTCATTAATTAATTTAATTACTTTCAATTTCCGTCCTTAACAAACGAATGCTCGAAATTCAAAAGGTCTTTGATACAACCTTTTCCTATCAAATTAAATGAGAAAATGAATTTCAAGAGAATCGAATAAGCCCCTTGAAAACAACTTCTTAAACATCACATCATGCAATTTTTTTTCCTGATACGCCCTCGAATCGACCTGGCTAAACAACATCAAATTTCATAAATAAAGCCCCATTGAAGAGAACGCCGATGGGGGTGAGCACAGAGTGTCCTGGCCCAGTGACCCACATTCATGTTTGCGTCATTCACAAACTCGCCCTACCCCTCGGGAACGCGCTTTTCCAAAAGAAAAGTTGAGTCTTCGATGCGTCGTCGCAACGTCGACTTCGCGTCGCGTTTTCCCGCGATTTTCCGTAAATTC
The DNA here is from genome assembly GCA_030522825.1 of Platygaster orseoliae. NCBI lineage: Eukaryota > Metazoa > Arthropoda > Insecta > Hymenoptera > Platygastridae > Platygaster > Platygaster orseoliae. The sequence continues at coordinate 7,297 of JAPYZL010082247.1, forward strand.
GCTCGAAAATAAAAAAACGAGAAAAAGTGAAAAACGACGTCCAACATTTTTTGAGAATTTGACATGTTCCAAGAAAACTTTTGATTTTTAACATTTTAAAGCTAAAAATTGCAGAATAATTAATTTTGGAATTTTAGAATATATAAGAATAATTTGGTTTTGAATTGTAAGTAAAGAGGATTTTGAGGATTCTTTGGGATTTTATGGATTTTGAAACAAGAGGAAATTTTAGGATTTTTACATGAAAAGTGATACGAAAATTTTTTATTGAGTGCTGAAGGAATTTGATGACAGTTATATAGGAGTTTTGACAGTTTTGACAGTTAGGAACGATTTAAACAGGTTAAAACACTTTTGACTTGTAACAGTTGACAGTTTTTATGACAGTTTTTAAATTAGTTTATAAAAGATGTGACAGTTTCAATGACTTTGAAGGATTTTCGAATACTTTTATAGTTTTATAGTATTTGAATGATTTTCATGTAGATTGCTAGAATTTGATGTTCTAGAATTCAAAATTATGTAAATTTCATGTACTTTGATCGGATGTTGAGAAAAAATAACTCTATGAATTTCTGGTATTTTGTAGGCACTTGTACGATTTGGAAAATTTTCTGGTATATTGCTGATTTTTTACAAACATTTCTAAAATTCGATGCTCTAGGATTCAAAATTTCATAGGTTTTTAGTAATTTTGTAGATTTTTGAAAACATTTTATCTAAATATATTTTGAAATTTCACAAATTTCTCATTGTTTTTAGTGTTTTTCGTGTTTTGTATTTTTTATAAAATTTTTAAGGATACTCTATTATTTACATAGATTTCTAATTTTTTTTTTTTTTATTTCAGTATAGATTTTTAGAATTCAATCCTATGAAATTCAAATTTTATAAATTTCTAATTTTTTTAGTATTTTACTTATTTTTCAATGGATTTTGTATTAATTTTTAGAATCTGACTCTCAAAGATTTTAAATATCTGCATAAGTTGTTGAAAAAACTATTCGGAATTATCCTATAAATTGCTCTTATTTTTGAAAATCATATTAAAAAATTTTTTTTTTGTTTATTTTTCAATCATCTCATATCTTCAAAAGACTCAAGACTCGAAGTTTTAAAATTCTCATAATTCGAAATATTTGAACTCGGCACTGTCTACAGTTTTTGAAATTAGTTTTTTTTTCAATCGAAATTTTGCAGATCATTATTATCAAATACCCTTAAATCATCAAGATTAACGACATTTTTCAAAATGATGTACTCTTTGTATCATACAGTTTTTGAGTTTCGAAGTTCACTCAACTTCTTGTTAATTATATAATTTGAATAAATTCTTGTTAATTATAACAAACGCTTAATTGAATAATTAAATAAATTATTAAACAATCAAAATTGATTTTATTTGATTATTAAATAAATTCTTGTTTCTTATGTAATTAAAATTCCTCGAAATCTATTTATTCAAAGAGAAAATGTGAAAAAAAATTGAACATGCACAAAGAGAAATGGTTTGGTTACATCAACCACTGATTTAATAAAATATGGACCTACCAAAGTTTTGGCTACTACAACCAAAGCTTTTGTTATAGCAACTAATGCTCCATTTTCATGACTAATCATTTGGTTGCAATAACAAATAATTTGGTTATGATACCTAAGTTTTGGTTATATTACCCAAAACTTTGATGGACTCTTATTTTACCTACTAAATCAGTGGTTGCTGTAACCAAAAATTACTTTCCGTGTGAGTTAAAATTCATACTAATATTTTTATGATATATTTCCAAATATATCATAAATAGGGCAACAAAAAATATTTTTTTAAGTAAAAAATATATCAATAAATTTTTCAATGGAATTTTTAAGATATAAATATTTCCGAAGTTGACAGGTTCATACTTAATATTTTCCAACTTTTCATGTATGTATACAGAATGAAAAAATTCTTGAATTTGAAACTAAAAAAATGACAAACCTTGTTATGACTTATGACATTTGTTTATTAATGGACCTAGCAACAAACTTCATTTAATTTAAAAACTATTTCATTACAATTCCAAGTTATTAGAATAAATCAAACGACTAATGAACACCATCAACATCACATGTTATTATACTGCAATATATTTATCGACTAATAAACTTGGAAAAAAAACAATTATTAAAAAATATTTCATGTCTATCTCAAATATTTACCCGTATTTTTCGTAAATATTCAATAAATATATCTAGGTATTTTGGTGAATATTTTCTGTTTCCCTGATCATAAAATACGACATATTTTAGGGGAGGGGGGGGAGGGGTAGTGAAAAGTGTTTTTGAATTGAGTTTGTGAAGAAAAACAGGGACTATGGTGAATTGAAGGACGCAAACTGGTGACGGGTATGAATTGAAAATAAAAGTACGCGCATACGAGGGCGTCCTTGGGCTCGTCTTGGCCGTCTCTCCTAGTGACCTGAAATGTCTATGCATAGGGTAGGAGGCTGGTGGTCTATTTATAGAGCCACCCCCGAGGAACGACCTGCAGACGGGGTGAAAAGTTATTAGCAACCTTGCTTAATGTATCTTCCGCGTTTTTCCTTAAAAAATATCCTGGAAAACTCCGACGCAGCGTTTTGTTAATTAGTCGATTTTTTGTAATATTTGTGATTTCGGAGTAATTAATTATTAAGCAAAATTATTTAAAACATTGTGCATAGGAACGTTCAGAGTTTAGTATGAAAATCTGTGTGTGGTTATATTAAGTAGTGAATATGCTATAACTTCGAAGTTACATCAATTTTTTTATTGCTGATAAAGTTAGTTAATTAAAAAATATCAGACACGTGTTTTTTCGTTTTTTCATATCTCAAAAATTGACGGAGACACATCGTTTTGAAAAGTCAAACAAAGTGACGTCATTCTAACTATATAACATCATATGCACGCTTTTGAAATAATCATTTTTGAAACAAACAAAAAAATACGTATCGAATTTTTTTTTAATAATAGATACATACGTTACCAAATTAGATTTTTTTTCCATGCAACTTCTCAATTGATCATTATTTGGGGATTCAGGGTTTGTCAAACATGAATTTTTATGTTTGCATTTTAATTGTTTAATAGCTTCTCTATCGAAATCGATGAGACACGTGTTTTTGATTTTCGCTTCAATTTCATTTGATTTGCTTTGAGGAATTTTGAAAATATATGGTTTAATTCACTCTCTCGAAAATTGTTCGATTGTTCAAATTTGTCATTCTACGAAATGAAAATTTGATGCCTTTTGTTTTTTGAAAAAAAATTCCTTGCAATCAATCGGATGATTTTTGGCGAGTTATTGAATTATAAAAAATAATCAGAAAATTAGATTTTTAGCTGATATTTTGAAAATTCCCTGCAACGAAATAACCAAAATTCATGTAAACAGAAAAAAAAGGAATCTCATTGATTTTGATACCGAACCTATAAATAAAAAAATTTGATTGCAAAAACACCGAACTTGAATCACCTGTATGATTTGAGATTTAATGATCTAATACTGATTATTTTATACAAACTTGCTTCAAACAGTGACTGTACAATTATTTGAAAAAATGTGAACACTTAAGAATTATGAATAATATTTTTTATACATCTGACAACTAATAATTCATTAATTTAATTAATTGATAATTATTCAAATTAATAATCACTTAAGTCATTTTTCTGTGATATTTTTCAAAAGTTTTAACAATAAATAATACAAATACTTGTTATTGAAGAAATATCATGAAAATAATAATAATTATCAATTACGAAATAAGTGACAATTATTAAAAATTTACTAACCAAAATATTGTTATAACAAATGAGTTTATTAAAGTTCTCAAAATTGAACAATGTTGTAATTTTTTAATTTTAGTGTCTCAAAAAAAAAAATAATACTGGCTTTAAAAGATTTTTTTTTTCGACTAAATTTTAATTATAAGTGTTTGGCTAGGATAACGTAGAAAATAAAAATTTCGAAAATCGTTCTAACCAGTGAATTATGAAGGAAAATTAGAATCTACGAAAATGTTAAAAATCTAAAAAACTTTGCGTTAGAAGACTATAGAATTCTAGAAATTCATAAAAATACCAGAAATTCTTCAAACTCATACAAACTCTGAAGAAATATGAAAAATAATATAATTTTCTGAAAGAACTATTTTTCGCAAAAAAACTAAAAAAATATCCACGAACAATGAGACTTGAGAAAATATCTTATAAATACCAAAAAAGTACGAAAATACAAGAAATCTTTAAAATATGGAAAATACTTTTCCCACAAATTTATAAAATTACTGAAAATCGATTAAAACTTGAATTCTAGAGCATAGAGTTCTGTAAATCTATACATAAAAAGTTTGATACGAAAATACAAGAAATTAATGGAATTAATTTTCTCAAAAATCTATAAATAATATGAAAATGCTTAAAATTTTCAGAAGTTTGACCCCTAGAGTATCGAATTCTAGAGAGCTGAAAATAAATCCACAAAAGTACAGTAGGACCTTGATCGAGGAGACAGCTCGGGAGTTTTAAGTAAACAGTCCCCTCGATCGAAACAGGAACCACCTGCGGCGAAAGACCAATAGGCAGAAACCTTGAGAGCTTGTTTCAATAGGGCCCAAAAACACGGACAATGAGTTAATGACTTTCCAGGCGTTTGAAAATTCTTCAGGGCTTGAAATTTGAGATCGCATCGCCAGCGAAGGCTTCACGGTAAATTTGGAGTCCCCTCGATCAAAGTCCCCTCGATCACGGTCCTACTTTATCAGAAAACTCACCAAGTTGTATAAATACAAAATAATAATAAAAAATACAAAAAATATTTTTTTTTAATCTATACCTCAGTGACTTGACAATCACAAAAATCAAATTCCATTACATTTAATACAAACATGAAAAATGTGCGATTCTTAACTCCAAAAATTTCACAACTTAAAAATTTATGAAATTGAATCTTACTCTTGTAACCACATCGTCAAAAATTATTAATTATAAAATCCCAAAGAAAATATATTTTTCCCACAAAACTCCTCCCGAAAATGTTTTTCTTCCTACGCCCCTGCTTCAACCACTAATCGATTTCCACATTTTCATCAAAACCATTTATCCTTACTGAACACGACAGTTTCCTACGAGAAAAATTCGCAACTACCCTTAAATGGTGACTTACCGACCACAGGGTAGTTTCCACTTACCCCAGAAAACGCTGCATTTCCACGATTAAAATCAATTAAAATATCTCCAAACCAAAACCACCCCTAAAATTTTAACCATTCACCCCCCCCCTTTCCTGGCACTTACCCCTCCCCTGAATTAACTCATTTTTCAAATTTTTTTATTCCCACCGAATGTATTATTATCGATTTGGTAAATTGAAAAATTCTTTTGAATCCAGACTCTGAATAATTCCTGTAATAAACAGATCAAAGTTTCGCTAAATCGACGCTTCGGAGCGGAAACAATATTATTGCTATAAAAATCGATGAAACAAGTCGTCGATGCTTCGACATCCCTGACTACGAGCCCTTACGACGGCGCGGATTAATCTAGTTTACCTCCGACAGATTTAAGGCTTCCTCTGGAATTCTATATCCGACTTTTCTTACAGTGCTTTCCACATTTTTTAATTGTCGAAACGATATTTGACACGAAAATTGATTTACATTGCTTTTTCGATGCAAGGGACATGAAGAATTTGTTTAAGAGAAAAAAAAATTCATGGATTAACGTTGCAAAATAGTATATTTCTTCACTAGTGTGGAAAAGTTTTTTTAACAATGTGTGGAAATGCCAGTTTTGCATCCCCCAAGCGTGTGGAAAAGTGGTCTTTTCCACACGGCGTTGAATAAAAAATTTTCTTAACACTTATTCTCCTCGATGTCATTTACTTGAAAAGTTAAGGAATTATAATTTAAGAGAACAATGCAGTATTATATAATAATATGGTTTATGAATGTTTTGGAAATCTAAAAATTAAAAAAACAAATTTTTTTCACCACTGAGAGATTGATTACAAACATGTATTTTATTAGTTTAAACTGCAAAATATTCGTGGATATAGAATACTATGACTTGTGTTTGTTTTTTCTTGACGTTAAGGACGTTTAATTGATTAAAGCAGTTCACTTAAATAAACGACATTGACTTGTCAGTTTTTGTAGGCCAGAAAGTGAGAATGCCAGAACAGAAATGCTATAGAACTGAAGAGTTTAGAAGAAGTTTTCGGATTTTGAATATTTTATAAGAATTTTCTTTTTTATCCAGAAATTGCATGGAATGGTATTTCAATTTTTTTATTACGTTTTTTTATTAGATAAATTTTTAGAATCATAAAATGTATTACTTTTGAAATTCAAAGTAAGAATGACAATAATTCAAAATATATAGTTTCAGTGTTCCAAATGATAAAATACAAAACGACGATATTTATAAAATTATGAAAAAATAATTTTTCTGTCCTGTTAATCAGCTTAGATTCTACGTCAGGAAGGAACGAAAAAACTTGAAAGAAAATCTGATGGCGAGGATTCGAGCATTAGGTGAACCATCTAATGTTTCTGTCTTATTTCATTGTACATTTGCGATATGAAATATGACATAAACTTAAGGAGGTTACCTACATATGCAACGTGGGAAAAATAACGACGTGGGACTCATGGCAGAGCACCTGAATTTTCTACACAAAAAATTGTTGGTTTTTTCGTGATCGATGCTAAATGTGAATAAATTTATTGCTGTAGATGTCAAGTGAGATTTTCATACATTTCACGGCTTCCTTTTAAAAACAAGCACATTACAACTTAGGGGGGGGGAGGGGGGAAAGGGGCATTTTCACTTTTTGAATGTAATGGTATTTATGTAATGTACACGGTGTGTCCAAAAAGTTCGGGAACTGGTAATAAAACTTAGTCATTTTACAATAGAATGAAAAGTTTAATAAAAATTATTCAAAGTACAT
>JAPYZL010082292.1:0-25961 GCA_030522825.1 Platygaster orseoliae
TCGTGTTCACGGACTCAAAAAATTGGTTTTCAGAAAAACGCGTTTATAATTTGTTTATTACTCTAAAAATGAGAAAAAAAATTTTTTTTGTGACTTACAGTGAATCATCGATTGATTTGAAATTGTAACACAACATTTTCGAAACGTTAAACTTCAAGAAAACGTAAAAAAAGAAAATCGATTTTCTGAATCTGCTTATCCCTTACTCCCCCCTTAAAAGTTATTTCTCAAATTGACTTAAGTTTAGAAGTTTAATTTGACTCGGTATTTACATGAAAATAATTACGTTGAAATTGAAAAATTACGAAAATTTGTAAGTTATTATTATTTGCATATAATTAGTTATTCAGTGAATGCGAATAAAAAAAAAGTTAATAGAAAACAATCTATTTGACACTTGCTGCGTCGAATCAGCAAACTTGGCAAGAGTGTTCGGCATCAGCATTGGAACCGTAAATAATTTTTTATCAGATTATAAATGGAATGTTCCGGACTGGCAAGATTATGTACAGTTAAATTTATGTAAAAATGAATATAATAGTAAGTTGAAATATTATCTAATAGTGTGTTTGGTTTTACTAAAAAAATGTAAATGCGTATAATATTAGTTACATTGTAATGAAGCTACAATATTATCGATAAAAATCATTAAAATTGCAAATCATACACAGAAAGAAATTTTTGGTTCCAGCAACCATTGATTTAGTAAAATACGAGCCCACCAAAGTTTTGGGTAGTACAACCAAAACTTCAGGTATGATAACCAAATAATTGGTTATTGCAACCTAAGTATCAGTCATGAAAATTGAGCACTAGTTGTTATAACAGAAGCTTTAGTTGTCATAACCAAAGTTTTGGTTGTAGGACCCAAAACTTTGGTGGGTCCTTATTTTACTAAATCAATGGTTGTCGTAACCAAACTATTTTTCTCCGTGTATAGTAATAATTTCGGATTGACATGATTATGTAGAGTTAAATTTATGTGAAAATGTATATAAAAGTAAATTTGAAATATTTTCTAATATTGTGTTTGGCATTACTAAAAAAATGTAAATGTGTGTAATATTAGTGACGTTGTAATAAGGCTAGAATATTATTGATAAAAATCATTCATATTGCAAATCAGTGTATCATTTTGACCGTAAATACCAATAATTTAATTATGTTATGGTCAAGTAATGAAATAGAATTACAATATTATTATTTTCAATTTATTGAAATTATTATTTTTTATTATTATTATTTTATTGTTACAAATTATTTATAATTTATTTATTATTGATATTTTCAATGTATCGAGCTTTTTTTCGATTTATGAATTTTTTAAAAGCTAACAATCTCCGTAATGATTTTGTAAGTTGCCAAATTTCTAATTATTTGCAAAAAAAAAACAACTCCTGTGATTTTAAAATCGAATTATTATTTAATGTCAAAAATATTCACAATCTCGGAAAATTCTGAGGAAATCAATCTGAAAACGTTCAACGTTTTCATTATTTGTAAGTTTTTAATCACCATGTACCGAGTTTTTGTTTTAAATTCGCAATAATGAAAATTGTGATGTTTTGAATTCACAAAATTGCTTGATCTCTCGTAAAATTAAGATTTTTCCGTTTTTCTACCGATCATCATCTTTGCATAGCTGACAACCGCAAAAAATTGTGGAGGTCTGAACCTCTTCCTAATGTTTTTTTTTAATAACTCGAAATTATAAATACAGAACAATAGACTCTAAATTCCTTCTGAAAACTGGAAAGTTATTATTTTAGAATGAATTGTCACAGTTTGATTTGCACACGGAGAGAATTTTTTGGTTACAGCAACCATTAATTTAGTAAAATATGGGCCCACCAAAGTTTTGGGTAGTACAACCAAAACTTCAGGTATGATAACCAAATAACTGGTTATTGCAACTTGAGTATGAGCCATAAAAATTGAGCATTAGTTGCTATAACACAAGTCTTAGTTGTCATAACTAAAGTTTTGTTTGTAGTACCCAAAACTTTGGTGGGTCCATATTTTACTAAATCAATGGTTACTGTAACCAAACCATTTCTTTCCGTGCAGAGTTCTCACTCGATGGAATTAATAGAAGTTATGATTGAAATATTAAGTTAACAAATATTAAATGAAAATTCACTCCAAAACAAAAAAAATAGGACAACACAAGAAACTTTGTTTCATTTGTCCTTTTTTTACATTTGTCGCGTGTAAATCCGTTCATTAGGACGTTTCCGTGATTTGTGCGTTGGTTCCAAAGTATTTTGTCACGATCCGAATAACGCGTTAATTGGGCCATTGTCGTTTCCACTTTCTTCGTCGCGCGTCAAGTTTTATTTTTCTGATTACAAGGCGCAGCCAGCCGCCCGAGCGAATATCGATGACTCCGGGGCTCGAAATTACACGGCGCCGCTTTGGTGCAGCGCGCACGAAATTCAATGCATAGTTTTACTTTATTCCGACGCGATTTTTTCTATTTTTACCGAAGGACGCTTCGTTTGAACCGTTCCGGTAGAATGAATGATTCAGAAGCGGAGCTGGGCTCACCCAATTTACGTTCCAAGAGTGGGAAAAATGTAATTGTCGCGATACTTGCAACGTTATTTTCCTAGATTTTTATTTTGCACTTTACATAATTGTTGCTTTTCATTAATTCAGATCAGGTAGTGGATAAAAAAGGCGATGGAACATGACTGGGTAATAGTATATTTCCACACTAGTGAAGAAATATAATATTATTCAATTCTAACCTCAAAGTTTGACATTTGATTAAGTCCATTAAAATTAATCATAAACTTTTACTTTTTCGCGTGGTACTCTTGGAGTATTTCAAAATACTTAAAAAGGACAGGAAAAAGTTAAAACCTTTTACATAGTCTTTTACAAGTCTTCTGAAAAATCTCGAGAAAGTTCCCTACAAGAGTTTGTCATTTCACTTAAATGAAAAAAATTTCCCTTCTTCTAAACTTTCTCCTGATAAGTAAATTGCCATTTACACTTGAACCTTGTTATCTGTCGCACCCCGAGTCTTGGTTGAATCGCAAAGATTCTCAAACAGTCGTAGCATGAAGTCTTGAATCTCGAATTTGAAGTTACACGCAAGTTTGGCGATAAAATAATTGCATTGTCTAACAAAGTTAGTCATTTTCCACCTCGGTTCGTACGTAAAGCCTTTTTTACATTTTGGGTTGGAAGAATTCCTCCAGGATCGATTTGCGTCAGTGTCAAAACGATGCGTCAGTGACGTCAGCCGGAGCTCTCTCGAGCTAGGGACATGCATATATACAGAAATTCGTGCCAACTCTCCAAGGACGACGAAGTGAAATGTGAGAAACGTGTATCGCAGAATGCAACTTGTGATTATTTGCCTGTGTCTTTATCGTCGACTGCTTTCGTTTTGTTTCCTGGATTATTGTGTTTTCAACGAGAAACAATTATTGTCGAATCAGCGATGCGCCGGACAAAGAGACAGCCTCGCGAATGTGAGTCACGTCAACGCTTCGACTCGTGGGCGATAAAAAATATTAAAAGATAATGCTCGTCTGAAAACCAAATGCGAAATGAGATAAGGGTATTCGAAGTTGAATTTTTAATATTTTAGGAATAAAATATTACAAGTTGTTCTGTGAACACGTGACTTTAGAATCGGATTTTGACGATGTAGGACGTTGCAACGAAATTTTTCGTGGGTGGGAGGAAACTTGAATGCCAAAACGGTGAATGTACATACGGATTTATTTAAATGCATCAATAAATATTAATTCTAGTGTCATAATGTTGAAGGAATTGACTTGAGATGCTTGAGGTTTTATTTTTTGAAATGTATTGAGGTTTCTTTGGAATTTCTAACATCTTTCAGTTTTTTTTTTCAGTTTTAAAGAATATTTCATGCGTGTAACACGAAGAGAAATGGTTTGGTTACAGCAGCCATTAATTTAGTAAAATATAAATCTACCAAAGTTTTGACTACTACAACCAAAGCTTCTGTTATAGCAACTAATGCTCAATTTTCATGATTGATCATTAAGTTGCAATAACCAATAATTTGGTTATCACGCCTAAAGTTTTGGTAATATTATTTAAACCTTTGGTGGGTTCATATCTTACTAAATCAATGATTGCTGTAACCAAAAATTTCTCTCTCTGAAGGGTTTCTCTATAAATATCTAGAATTCGAAGTTTTATAGATTTTCAGTATTTTTTTATATTTTTGGGAAAATTGTATTCATGTAGATATATAATACTATACTTTTTACTTTTTGAGTATTACTCGAATTTTTTTGTATTTATTGTATTTTTTAGGTTTTTCTATTTTTTTTCTTTTACATGTTTTCAGAGTGTGATACTCTAGAATTTAAACTTTTTTATATATCAAGTATTTTAATAGATTTTCAGATTCATACCATTTTAAATAATATTTCGTACGTGTAAGGATTACTCTATAAATATCTAGAATTCAAAGTTTTATAGATTTTCAGTGTTTTTGTGTAGATTTTTGAGAAAATTGTATTCATGTAGATATATAATAATAAATATACTGTTTATTTTTTGAGTATTATTCGTATTTTTTATAATTTATAGAATTTTGTAGGTTTTTCTATTTTTTATTCTTTTTTTATGTTTCTAGAATATGATGCCCTAGAATTTTAACTTTTTTATATTTTAAGTATTTCAATGAATTTTCCGGAAAATCGTATCTTTGTGGATTCCTAGTATTTTTAATTTGAAGGTACTTCTAGTTTTTTTCATATTTTTTTATTATTTATATAATTTGAAAAATTTTCTACCGTTTTTATGAATTTCTGTAGAGATTTTTAGAATTCGACACTCAAGAATTCAAATTTTTATAAATCTTAAAAAATTGAATAGTTTTTTAAGAAAATTGTTTTTGCATTGATTTTCAGTATTTTCATAGATTTTTCGGATAACAGTGGATTTTCAGCATTTAAGAAATTTATAGTATTTCTAGGACATTTCGTATTTTTTGTATATTTTTTACATGTATACAGTTTGAAAGAGTTTTCTGTATTTTGATAGGTCTTTCTAAAAATCTAAAACTTGATGCTCTAGTATTCAAAGTTTTATAGATTTTTTGTAACTTCATAGATTCATGAGAATATTTATTTCATAGATTCCTAATAATTTCAGAAATTTTTTCAGTATTTAGAAAATATTGAAAATTTTTTTAATTTATACGTCGATTTTGAGTAATTTTTTAGACTGTGATCAGGATTTTTAGAATTCGATGCTCTGGAATTCAAAGTTTTATATATTTTTAGTATACTACAAACTCGGAATCCTTTGCAATAGGTTTTTTTGCAGCCTAGACAACTTGCTAAATTAGTATTTCATACTTTTCTATAACTTTCAGTATTTAATAAATTTGTCAGTATTTGCACAATTTTCGTAGATTTTTACATATTATAAATTTCTAAAATTTGATGCTCTGCGATTCGAATTTCTATAATTTTTTAGTATTCATTTTTCAATGTAAAATTTTCTTGTACTTTTATGGATTTCTAAATACCTTGACTATTGTGAAATAGAATTTTTGTAGGATTACACATAATTTCGAGAATTTACTCAAAAATACTTTATTCTTCTTAAATTTTTTCATAATTTCCTTGAGCTCAGAAAATGAGTAGTTTAACATCAAAGTCTAGTGTCTTTAACCGAAAAATTTGCCCATACATTCGTTGCGTTTACAAATATAGGTTTTGAGGTTTTTTTATCAATAGGGAACTTGACGAAAAAATTCTGTTATATACGTCTGTTAGACAACTGAAAAAAAATTGACACGTATTTTTTCATTTGTTAATTAATTGAGAACTGCAGGAGATACAGAAGTTTTAAAAATCTAGAGTGGGGGGTCGTGACGTCAAGATCCATATAAATTTCTACTGTCTTCATATGGATGGTGACGTCACATAACTTTTTTAAAACCTCTAAATCTCCAGCAATTTTCAGTCTATCGAAAAAAGAAAAAATACGTGTTCCTTTTTTTTTCAATTCTTTAGTTTAAATCTGAAGTGGATTCACAAATTTTTTTCGAGTCAAGTTCCCTATTTGTGCACATAACTATAATATTATGGTTCCCTCAGTTTTTTCTATAATTTGCACGAAAGGATGTGGATTTTATAATTCCTTAAATACTGCATATCCTAAACATAATCTACAACAAATTTTGTTAAGCTTTGGAATTCGTGGTTCGTGACAGTTTTCGGTTCTGAACTGAAAAATGTGCAAAATAAATTTCCAACGCTACTCAAAATGGCGAACTAGTCACAGTTAAAAAATAAAAATAATGATTGATAATTATTGAGAATCATTGTGACTTGTAACTAATTTTGAACGTGATTTTTTGTTGCAGATAAATTTACGCCTCATCCTTGTCAGTGGAAAGACAAAAGAGTTCCTATTTAGTCCGAGCGACTCCGCGGGAGACATAGCTCACCATGTGTTCGAAAACTGGCCTGAAGGTAAACACGAGCTACTTTTTACCAACTTTTCTCTCTAATTAAAAGGTTATTTTTGGCAGGTTTCAGTGTTTCGTTGTTATTTATATTCTTTTTTCGCGAATGTTTCTCAAGTTCCAAGCATTTGAAAATATAATAATGAAAACAAGAAAATTGTTTGCATTACTTTTTGTTGGTGAGAGAAATAAATAATTATTTATATTTGACAAATGTGATTTTATATTACTCAATATTTTTCACTTAATTTTGAGTAAAAATGAAAAACTGGTTTTTTTCGTTTTCGTTTATTTTTTATACGTTTGGAAGATTAAGAGAACACGGAAGACATTCTCTTTTCGTCCTCCTTCCTCTCATTCGCTTTTCGTTCTATACGTCTCTCTTGCACTACAGCAGCTTCTGTGTCCTCTTAAGGATATGCGGAACTATTCTCATTCTGTCTCTTTTCCTCTCATCCAGTTACTGTTCTACCTGTCTCTGTCGCACTACAGTAGATTCCGCATACCCTTAAGGACATTATTCGTGATTTCAATTTCAGAAAAACTTTTTAAGGTGTTTGGAATTTTAAAATGATTCGGTTTTACTATATTGCATAGTAAAAATAAATATAATATTAGCTAAATATACTATAATACATTCAAAATTAAAATAGTATTGTAGATTTTCCTAGAATATAGTAATTTTTCCAATATGTTTACTACAAATTACTAGGTTTTTTCCTCTACTCTAAAAATCATCAGTATCACGATTTCAAAAATTTGCAAATTTTCAATTATGAGTATTATGTGTAGTACATAAAACAATTTGTTTGTTATTTTCGACGTGAAAACACTTGCGAATTCAAATTGAAAGTCGCCGAATGTAAAATTTGTGCGGCGATTTGAAATTCTCGATGTAATAGAAGGCTTGCGGAAAATGACATCGCAATCTGGCTCAGAAAATAATATCGTAGGAAACACTTGACACGGGTCCGAATACATACATGGAAGAAATCGATGTCGATTGGTTGCAGATTGGGGAGAGGAAGCGGTCGCCAAAGCGGAGATTCTCCGACTAATATACCAGGGCCGTTTTCTGCACAGTAATGTTACGCTCGGCGCGCTCGGACTACCTTTTGGAAAAACCACGGTGATGCATCTGGTCCCAAGGGAAAATCTTCCCGAGCCAAATTCTCAAGGTTCGTACTGCGCTCGATCGATTGGCTTTAAAAGTCTGGGCTTTTTTTCCTCCAATTCCCGATTGAGACTTCCAGGGGTATTAGTGTTATAAAAAATTCATTATTGTGCAGTCAATGAAGAAATGCACTGAAAATCGTAGGATTATCGAAAAATTCCGATACAACTTTGATAAATGTTATAAATTTTTAGTAATTTAAAATTTTTTATTTCGACAACATTCTTTTCCTTTCAAATTTAGAGTTTTTTCAACTTTGGAGTTTATAATCTATGAATGCAAATAATTTTTGATATTATATAAATATTAATTATTATATAGTAAATATTATAATAAATTTTAGAAAATTTAAAAATTTAAAATTAAGTCTGTAAAATTAAAAATCATAATAAATATTTATATGATTATAACATTATATAAATGATATATATTATTTTTTATATTTTGTTTTAAAAACGTGAAAATTTTATTTTTTAATTTTAAAAAATTTATTGTTATTTTGTTTTACAAAGTTGACATGTGTTGATTTTGGAACTGAATTTTGAGTTTAATTTTTTATCTTGGTAATTCTACATTTTTAAATTTTTTGTTGATATTGCAAATTATAAATATTTAAATTCTGTAATTTTCATTTCACATTCCGAATTTCGAAAATTTGGATAGTGAAGTATATTTTACTTTAACTTTTGGTCTAAAAGAATATTAACAAAGTAGGGAAAAAATTTTCTTAACAAGATTCGTGTAAGTTCGAAAAAATGATATCTTTTTCGTGCGAAATCCGACGACGTAGATTTTCAAGAGATGATTCTTCGGAATTTGCACGATACCTCAGGAAGTTTCGACTTGAACGTGTTACTTTCAGCTCGTTTTCGCACGCTTCTTTGTTGACTTCGAGGAAGTTGAAGTGCTTAATGCAAGAGCAAATATCATTGAGCAAAAATGTTTCATGAAATATGTGTCGATTCGTCAAAAAGTGGCGTTTAACAAAATATATATTAATGTCCTGGTTATTTTGTAAATAAACAATATTCTGATAGTTGTTTCTTTGAAAAGTTCCCCTAAAATATACTACATCAAAATCGATGACTTTCAAGAAATTTTGATGTAGTTCAAAACATTTTTTTTTATTTTCGAGTAATTTTGAGGAAATTGAAGTTTCAATTTTATTTTATTTAATATTTATTTTAATTTCAACTGGAATATTTATGAATAATAATAAAAAAAATTAAAACTATTAATAATTATTGATAAAAATGTTATTATTAATAAATAAATTATTTGTGTGGGCTTCAAATCGTTATTTATAATTTATTATATTAATATAATAATAATATAATAATATAACAATCATAAAATTATAATATAATATTAAAATAATGAAAAAAGTATAATAATATTTATATAATTTATTATATTATTATTTATAGTTTGTATTGTGAATAATTATTAATAAAAATATTAATAAAAGAATTTTATTTTTGTTGAAGTCTCAAATTTTCAAAACTTGGAACCTTTTAAATTTAATGTACATAAATTATTATATTTTAATTTTTTTTATGGTAAAAATACGAAACGGAGTATGAAAAAACCTTCATCAATAATATTTTCAAATATAACGACTTTCTACAGTTTCAAAATGTAAACAACTTTCCGAAATAAATCACTCTAGGCATGTTACATAACATTATTTTATGATTGATTTTGAACATTTTTACTGTGTTCATACGACCTTGGAATTCATAAATATCGAAATTCGTAATTGCGAAATCTTAGACTTATATAATTTTGGATTCGATCAATTTTTGGATGTTGTTTTCCATTTTGAATGAATTTCGGGATTGAGGTACAAAACATTCAATTTAAAACATGCAAGACAAAATATCTAAACCAAAACATCCAAAGTACAAAACATCCAAACCCTTGAAGTTTTACCACTTTCACCTTCCATTTTGTCCAAAGTACAAAATATACGAACTTTGCTGAAATTATTCGCTGTCCTAGAAAACTATAAAACTTCCATGGAAATTTTAATAACTTATAATTTTATTCTAAAAAATGTGTAAAAAATATTTAAGAAATTATTTTCATTATTTATAGAATAATAATAATTAGGAAATGATGTACCAGTTTTTTTTTTGGGTATGATGTATCATTTTTTGATATTTTAAATAATATCAAAAATTCATTATTAATTTGTATAATAATTTATCAATATTATAATATTTATTTATTGTTACTTTTCATAAAAATAATAATAATAACATTCATACCAATATTAATATTAATTGATGATAACTTTTAATAATAACAATTTACATAGCATTATTTAAATATTATTTAATATATTTCATATATTTTATATTGATATTATTACAATTATTCATCAATGAAAATAATTTTCATAATATTATTCATATCAATATTGACATTAATTAATAATAATTTTGAATAATAATGTTTTTTTCATATATTTTGAGTAATTTTTTTACATAATTTTTTGATGATTTATTTATTTTATTATCAATTTATCATTATTTTTTAAATAAGTTAATGATGATTCCCATAATAATTTATTATTCTTATGAATACATATATTTATATCAATACTCACAGTAATTAAGAGTGACTTCTTATTATAACTTTTTTTTAATATTAAAAAAAAAATTTTACACTATTTTTTTAGTGTTTTAATCATGACATGATGCACGTGAAATAAAGTACGTAATACATTAATTAAACAATTAAAAAATGGCAAAATGAAAAAAATAGTTTGCGACATTTTTTCTTAAATGACTTGCTCACGTTTCATGAAATTTCTATGACGTTGACTTTAGTAGGGTAATAAATTAAACAACAAATTAAGGTCGTATGTATTCAAGTATATATAAATATATAAATATATATGTAAATCAACGTTCTAATTACTTATAATCTCTGTTATATTCTTCGAAAAATGATGAAGATGATCAGAAAAGAGATTTAAATATTTGCAAAGCGAACGAATTTTTTAAATCCGTATAAAAATTTTTTGGATCTTATTACATGGTGAAAAATGGTTTGGTTACAGCAACCATTGATTTATTAAAATATGGACCCATCAAATTTTTGGGTACTACAACCAAAACTTTGGTCATGACAACCAAAACTTGTGTTATAGCAACTAATGCTCAATTGTTATAACTGATACTTAGGTTGCAACAACCAACTACACGGAAAAAACAATATGGTTATCACATCCTCATATATAGTAACATTTGCCCCAACTATTTTCATGGTGTAAACAACCTCATTTGTGGTTAATGCAACGACATTAATAGTTACTACAATTTTTGTGAAGCTTGTAGTAACTTTTAATGTGGTTGTACCAACCACAAATGAGGTTGTCTACACCATGAAAATAGTTTGGGCAAATGTTATTATTTATGAGGTTGTGACAACCATATTGTTTTTTCCGTGTAGTATTGGAGGTCTTGAATTTTGAATGTCTTTGATCGGATTTTTTGGTTTGGAAGTTTTTTTTTTTTTGTAGTTTAACACGATCTCAAATTTAACTCGTTGTGCCTTTTTCATTCGTTCTTGTAAAAATCCCTCCTTCCAGGCGTTTTACCGAACGGTGAATACATGTACGTTCGATCCGAGCAAGCAAGCGAAGACACCTAATCCATGCATCTTTTTACACTCAAGTATCCACTCTCCGAAACCAACATAGTGCAACCCACATCCCGTTCACTCGATCTCATTAATTAGAAAATTTTCTGAATAAACCATGATGTGACATTCACTGACCAAGGCAATATTGTTTCTCACTTGATCACTTTACAAAAGTTTCGGCACTTTAATTTCAAGTTTAATTTAAATCATTGACATTGTTGAGTTGTAAATGTATTTTTGCAGAAGTTTTTTTTTACATGTTCCTCGCCATCAAAGAAAAAAAAAATAACGGAAATGTAATAAAATTGAAATTTGAAAAAGTATTGTGAAATTTGGATGAATTTTCATTTGTCATTCAAAAATTCAGGAATTATGTATTCAATCTGAACCAAATAAGTACCTATAAATTATCATGCAAAACAGATTTTTCGACCTGCAATTCTGAAGAAACAGCATGCCTGCGAATTTTTTGAAATATTACAGAGACATGTCGTAACTGAATATATTTGCATTCAACTCGGATGATACAATTACGAAATACTATTCCTTCTGAATACCAAGTACCAAGAAAATTCGAAGATCTTTTGGAAGAGAATCAATTTACGGTTTCATCATCTAAAGTACACATTGTGTAATTTTAAGAGTTGTCACAAAGTTTCAGAATGAGCTTGGATAATTTTTTTGTGGTTTTTTTATTTTTGAAAATTAACCGTAGTTTTTGAAAAGTTCTTGATACTTTTGTAACAGTTTTTGGGAGTTTTTATAACTTTTGGATTGAAGTTAAAAATTATAGACAATCCATATTTTTAAGTTACACAAGAATTCGTTAAGTGTGACATTGCAATCAATTTATTTATGAAACCAGGAAAACTTATTTACAATATTTGAAATTCTAAAAAGTTTTCAAAAATCTGCCTATCATTCGAATACACTACATTTCAGAAATTTTGGATGAAATCCATTTCAATTCTTTGAAATTTGGTAAAATCGAAAAATTTCTCTATAGGTTCTGTATTTTTCTGAAAGTACGTGAATTTCATTAATTTCTTAAACAACTCTTCAAAGTTTCTCGGTGCAATTCGAAAATACTTTCAATATCTCATCATTTTCATAAATCATGGAAAACAAGCAGGTTGATTTGTAAAAATCAGGACATGCTATCGAGATAAAATATTGAAAAATCCCTACTTGTGGCAACTCTGCGTATTTTAGTATGCTTTGAGGAGATCGAAGTTGTACATGGAAATTTGCATTTTTCCAGATCAAAGACAGAAGAGCAAAGGCGGGGGGAGCAGTTGCTGCTCAGCTTCCTGCTGCATACTCTAAGCCGCCGCTCCGGGCGCCGAAAATCGGCGATCCCAAAGGTGTTCAGACGGCTTTTAACGAGAAATCGTAAGTTCAAAAGTTTTAATCGTCTTATATAAATTATGAAAAACAAACAGAAATAAGGTCTTGATGGCTTTGAAAAGCAATAAATATCATTATTTGTTTTATATCTAATGTTGAATGGTTTTAACGAATTCACGTTTGTGAATATATTATTTTTCCGTCAATTCTTTTTATTTTCCATCGATTCCCTTAATTTCCCGTCATTTCCCGTCAATTTCCGTCAATTTCCGTGATCTCCCGTCAATTTCCGCAATTTCCCGTCAATACCTATTATAACAATATTACATAAACAATATAAACATTAAAAAGTTAAAAGAACAAACATCAGTTTCTTTTATTTCCGGCAAATTTCTGTGATTTTCCATTAATTCCCATTATAAAAATATTACATAAATAGTATGAACATTATAAAATTTAAATAACAAACATCAATTCCTTTTAACTCCCGTAAATTCCTGTCATTTTCCATAAATTTCCGTAAATTCTCGTAATTTCCCGTCACTTTCCGTAATTTTCCGTCAATTTCCGTTATTTCTCGTCAATTCCTAGTATAACAATATTATATAAACAATATAAAATTTATAAAATTAAAATAACAAACATCAATTCCTTTTTTTCCCCTCATTTTCTGTCAATTTCTGTTACTTCCCCTGAATTCCCATTATAAAAATATTGCATAAACAATAAACATTAGAAAAATAATGTTAACTGTTAGTTTTATTACGTATTCATAAAAAAATGTTATTTGTTGTTATATTACATATAAACTATGTATTTCCTACTTATTGTCTGGTTTTTTATCTGAATTGAAAAAAAATATTGTTCAGTAATCTTACTTTATTTTTAATCTAATTTGTTTAACTTAAAGAAATACATCTAACACTTAACCTCCCATACCTTAAATTAACTTTCTATATACTTTCCTTTTCTTTTACTATATATTAACTTTAAATAAATTATCTATATAATTTCCTTATATTAATTTGAAATTTATTTATTTATTCTTTCAAAACTTCTCCGCCCTGCAATAATTCATCCAGATTATTTTTTTTCCAAAACTTCTATTTCTTTCTCTTCTTTTACAGTGATCTTGAATATTCCATCTTCACATTTTTTCAGAACAAAGAATTTTTTCTTAATTTAAATGTAATTAATATTCGTTTTAAAAAGACAGAAAAATGTATATTTATATAACAAAGCAATACCATAATCTTTTGAAAGTTCTCTTAAATTCTTTATTTTAACCAAAATTTTGAATTTGCCATCTGTTACTGAATCAAAATATGAATTTCCTTTTTTTTCTTCTTTTCTAAATTTACAATAAATAAATCTTTCTGTTTATGAAAAATCACAATTAATCAATACTTTTCACTAATCTTTATGTAAACAATGATGATTATTATTATTACACATTAATGTGTATTCATATAAAGTTTGAATTTTTTGTTTTTTTAAAATGACAACATTTCAAGGTCATGGAAATATATGTTCAAAAAGTTTACAGCGTTGAAAAGTCACACGATAATTTTTTTTTGTTGAGATTTTATAAATAGTGAATTCATCAAATTATCGATGATGAAATTCGTCGTTTTAAAAAAAGGTCGAACTTATAAGATTCTTAAAATAAAAATTTTTTTATAAAATTTTATTTTCTGTAGAAAAGTTTACAGAAAATTTTTTTCATGAAAATTCGAGTTCATAAGAAATGTACGAGGCTGAAATATTTTCTTATAAAAAATTCAAAATTTGTTATCAAAGTGTCACTGGTTTTTATAAAAAGTTTTTTTCTTTTTTGAATTTTTTAAGGTTAACCTTACAAGAAATTTCTAATCTTATAAGAATTTTGTCAATTTTTTTATAAGGATCAAAATCACTAGAGTAAAATCATGTTTATAAAATTCGTCGAATTTGTTTTTTCAAGGTTTCACATTATTTTTGGTAAATCTCAGAAAAAATTTTCCTCTGATTTGTCAACGATATTCACTTTATGAACATTAGGAATATTTGATATAGAAAAAGTAAGAAATGTGAATTTATGTGATTTATACGATAAAATAATCAAATATTGGAATTTCACGTTATAATCAAAATGTATTAAACACTGAAAACATTCAGAAAATTTTAAAACTGGAAAATTCACGCTCTTAATCCAAAACATTGAAATTCCACTGATGCAACTTCCACTGATTTGGATTTAAAAAGTAGCACTTTCCAAAATTTTGTCAAATATGGATACGCAATTTTAACTCAACTTTTTGAATGTTTGATTTTTTAAAAGGTTCGACGCTGATGTATAAATAAACTTGGTGACTGGGTCCGACGAAGCAGCGTCGAGAGACGCAAAAAAAGGCGAAAATGACGTTCCAAGAGTTCCCGAAAAACTGACGCCAGCGCCGTTGTACAGACTGGTGGAAAAGTAGCGAGACACTACGTAGATGTCGCTGCGGAATTCGGACCCTCACGCCGCCAAATTAATTTAGCGTTATCGTAACTGTTTAGGCGGAAGTGAAAATGCGTGCATGTCGGAGCGAATGCGTGCGGAGATTAATAAATGTTGTGATATGCTGGTAGAAATAAACAATATTATCGTAAAATGAGTGCGCGCAGAAACGCCCATTCGGGTTCCTGCGCGCAGACATTTTTCCTCGCGAGCCACGTTGAAATTCCAATGAGTCGTGCAAAATCATCGAGTTTTTCTCATGTAAATTTTATATTTTTCTTTCAACAATGATCCGATGCTAAACTTGAAGTTTGATTTTTTTTCAATGATTTTTTGTTGTTTTGAATTTATATATATATATATATATATATATATATATATATATATATATATATATTTGTAAAAAAATTAAAAATTGTTGTTGGACTTTTTTTTTGTTTGAAAATGGATTAACGTTGTCCTCCAGATTTTTTCTATCAATTCCCTTTGTTGCTGTTTTTTTATTCGTAAAGTTTGAAATATAAAGATTGAGAAAAAATTCAGCAAGTAGTACTAGAGTTTTTGATTTAAAAAAAAGTATAGAATCTTGATCGTATCAAAATTTTACAAATTCCAAGTTTAACAAATAAAAAAAAGAAAAATGTTTCGAAAAGTAAATTCATTAATGTTGTAACTTTGATAATTCTTTCGATTGAAGTTGAATTAAAGTGAATAGAAAAATGATAGCACAAAATTTTTAAGTCACGAAAACACAGTTTCTAATAAAATTACCCAATCGTAAACGTATTCAGATGAGGCTTGAATCGCACGACATTTTCCTTCATTTCTCGACATCCCTGAGAAATTTTCAATTTCCGGGCCTGAAAACACTCGGGAATTGAAAATGGATAATTTTGTGAGTTTCTAACGCCAAACACGTAGACTGTAAATATTTATTTATATAAGGAAAATAAAATTATGGATACTCTTTTATGTACAGATTTAAACTGAGAATTAATCATGACATTTAGTTTGTGAGTTTATCATTTTCTATAAATCGTAAGTTACGATGTTGATCTTTTTATTATGATCCAGTGTATTCACTCGCATTAAATATTCAGCTCGATTAAAATTTTGAGATTGTAGAGTTTTATTTTTATTATCTTTTTTTCTACAAAAGTAGGTTACTATTTTTATTGAATAGTCGCCCACTTTTATATGCACATCAGTAAAATTATGGATATAGTTTTGGTTATGTACAAGCTATCCCAAAACGCGATAAAAAAAAATATTTGTAAAAAATTATTATAACTTTTTTTTTGAGTAACTATCAAAAAAATAACGATCGTTGGCGAACTTTGGAAAAGGGCATTTCGAATTTTATATTTCTTTTCGTGGTGATATAATTTTTTTTTATATCGACTTTCGGGATGTTCTGTATACGTGTATCTCCATTAGTAACCTATGGTTATCGATTTAATGAAAACATAATGTCAGGCGTATTTTGTACTAGATATTCCGCGCGAGAACCCAATTTAATGACCCGAAGGTAACGAATTAAAGAGGGAAACAAGCCTAAACACAAGCAGAACCGCGCCTTCTTTTTGACGGAATTTCTGCGATGAAAATTTACTTTTTTTGCTTTTTCACTGCCTCAAATAAAATTTTGTTTTATCAATCGTCATCCTGAAAGAGAGTTCCAATTTTTTGCTCTTTTAGAAGATTTTAATTTTTTTTACATACGTTTTAACCTTGATTTCAAAGTGCAGGATTTTTTGAAATAAGTTTTAATGGTCTTATAGCTTCAGAAATAAAATTCTTAAATTTTCATGGTGGATTGTCTATTTTTTTCAATAGAACATTGCAACTTTTTACATGTAAAAATAGAAATTTTGAATTTCAGGAAAATTCTGCTACGAGAATTTTAAGTTCTTAAGTTTCTTTCTGGTTTATAAAAATATCTTTGGAAACATGAGAATTTAAAAATCTTAGATATATACAAGGGCGTAGCCAGGATTTCTATTAGGAGGAGGAAGAAAATTTTCGTCATCGACCAAATCACAAAACGATATCATTTATTTATGTCTTATTATGTCGAGATATATATGATTAATATTATGATGAGAACTTGATATACCAAATTGGAATCGGATAAAAGAAATTGCATTGCCAATTTTTAAAAAAGACATAAATCTATGAAAATTCTATAAAAATCCAAAAACTTTGAAACTTGGAAATCAAGTTTTTAAAAATTCAAATAGGAATTCATAAAAATACTAGAAACTCTTACGAGTCATATAATTTCTGAAAAATACTAAAAGTTATTGAATTCTATGAAAAAATTGTGTTTCTGAAAAATCTACACAAATGGCAATGTATAAAAATACTAGAAAAGGATAAAAAAATCCTCTAATTACTGAGAGCAAAATCAAATTCAAAGGATACATAAAAAATACTTAAAATTAACGTGGACCTAATTATCCTCAAAATTTAATAGAAATTATCAAAAATCTATCAATATTTGCATTCTAGAGCATATAATTTTTAGGATTGTTTTATAAATATCTACGAAAATACTAGAAATCTAAAAAAACACTTAAAAAATCCTTTGATTTTTGTAATTTGATAAAAAGTGCAAGAAATACTGTAAAAACTTTTCATACTCAAAAACTATATGAATAAAATTTTCTTCACAATACTATTTCATGAAAAATGGACGAAAGTGATAATGATAAAAAAATAATTTATAAAAATAACAATACTAATTGAAAAAATCAGTAAAGTTCAAAATAAGTCCATAATTGTTAGTTTTTCTAACTCAAAATAATAATTATTATAACTTGGAATGAATTTTTTTTTAAATAAAATTATGTTCATTAATGTTTGACTATCCAATAAAATTAAACATTTTTAAAGCAATGGAAATGTTAAATACTGCTAACAATGATTATTAATATTTCTATAATAATAATTCTATAAGAATCTACAAACTTTTAAACTTGGAAATCAAGTTGTAAAAAATTAAGACAAAAATTCATAAAAATACCAGAGAATCTTTCGTCGTACAATTTCTGAAAAATACTAAAAGTTATTGAATTCCATGAAAAAATTGCGTTTCTGAAAAATCTGCACAAACAGTAATGTATAAAAATACTGGAAAACGATTAAAAATCTTATAGATACTGAAAAAAAAAGAAAATTCTAGAGATACATAAAAAATATTTTAAATTAATGTAGACTTAATTACCCTCAAAATCTATAAAATTATCAAAAATCTATAGATTTTTGCATTCTAGAGCGTATAATTTTTGGAATTTATTTATAAATATTTGCGAAAATACTAGAAATCTAAAAAACACTTACAAATCCTTTTGATTTTCGTAAATAGATAAAAATGTGAGAAATACTGTAAAATAAAAAAAAAACTGTATGAAGAAAACTTTCCTAACAATATTATTTTACGAAAAACAGACGAGAGTGTTAATGATAAAAAAATAATGCATAAAAATAACAAGAATTATTCAAAAAATCAGTGAAATTCAAAACAAGTCCACAATATTTAGTTTTTTTAACTCAAAATAATAATTATTTTAACTTGAAAAGAATTTTTTGAAAATGTAAAATATTGCTAACAATGATAAATAATAAATAGTAAATAATATAGCCAACAGCAAAATTCAACACTAAAGAATATGAAATACTCAAAATCTGGGTACAATGATTTTCTCAAAATTCTTTAAGAAGTTGATGTACAAAAATCCAAAAGAAAATCTTAAAATCCGTCAGGTTGTGAAAAAACAACTTAAAGCATGATGAAAAAAAAAATTTCTCAACTCAGCTAATTGAAAATCACAGAAATTAAATTCCATTACATTTAACATAAACACACAAAAGTATACAACTTTTGACTCGAAAAAAATTGGAAAATCGTACTATATAAAAAATATGTGTATTTTCTTTTCAAAAAACTTCCCCCGAAAATTTTTTCTGCCTACGCCCATAGTTATCCAAATCAAAACAATTCAGAAAAGTCAAATAATTCCATTTCCACTTGATTATTCTAATATCGAAGGAGCTGTTCTGCTTGAAAAAAAAATCCACCATCCCAATTTTGTTCGCGACTCGAGCGCTTTTCCTTACACTTCCACTAATTTATACATCATTTTTATTCTTTTTCCTTCGACTGATTATTTTCGAAAAAATTAGTCCTCGAGTTGGTGGCAAATGTTCGTACGAATGAAACGTTCACGTTCATCAACGAAATACACAGAAAGTTGTAAAAACGTAACTAGACTCGCAGTATTGAATTTTCGAAATATACCTAAGCTCAAAAAATCGTGCAATCATTGTGTTCGAAATCGTCGCTATTTTCTGGGTTTCGCTTGCTCGGTTCATAATAAATAGAAGTAATTATTGTACAGGTGTAACGCATTCTGCGCGACGTTGGTCTTTTTCTGCGTCAGTATATTTCGAGATTTTTCGCACCCAAAGAAAAGAAATCGCCAAATTAAATTTGGTACCTCAAACGGATTTGAAAAAAAAACATGAGTTGACCGAACAAGACTTTTCTCTGGAGTGTGGAATCGCTTAAATCACATTTCGAATAGTAACATTGAAACCGGCCGTCCTCGTAGCGTATAGTCCATTTTTTTTGTTTTTCAAAAAAATGGACAAGGAGAGCGCAAAAATAACGTTTTTCCGTATACTCACGCACCTTCAGTAACAACTATCAAAGTGTAAAAATAAAGGTATCTAGTTTTTCCCCTTTTTGTCGAACTTGCGCTGTGTATATATAAAGATAAAAAGCATGGTTGAAAGGAAAAAAAAGTCCGCTTGGTGGCCAGTTTTTTGAATCGTCGATTATGGAAAAATGGACTTTGTGCCGTTGAATAAAGTGTAACGAAACAATGAAAAATGGGACAGTCGTAAAAGTTCGGTTCTCTATTTGATGCGAGTCTGCGATGTTGCATGGCCTACACTTGTAAAGCGAACATTTGGCTACGATTAATATCGCATGTGTGTAGTGGAACAATATAACAATAACGAGAAAAATAATCATAATCATAATGATAACGGTCAAGTATTTGAGGAGTTGCCGGGAGTGAAAGGATTTTTGGCGAAAACGAGGGATTCGTTGTTTTTGGGTTCTGGAAAATCACGTTGACGTTGGTAATCCAGCATTTATTTCGTTGTGCACCTTTTTTTGTTTCGCACAATTTATCGATACACCGAAATAACTCTCGCTCTCGGAATCTCCTCGCGCACGTAACAATGGAATTTGAGAAGCGACGAAAATACGAAATTTTGGATTTCCATGGGTTCCGGATATAAAACATTTTCGTTACATGAAATTCTCGACACCACGTGTTTTGTATATATAATAACCACACGTATGTATGCACGGTGTTTTAGGTACATAGCGTGTAATCGTAAAGGGTGTACATAGAAACCGTAGCGTTTTGAAAACAACAACAGGCAAAAAAGCAAGCGATTAGTGAATGTCTTAGGCTCTAAAAGCGCGGGCGAGGAGTTACGTTGCGGGTACATAGGTCCTCTGTGTTGGTTAATTTTTGCGAAATCGCTTTCTTTGTGATTCCAAGTACATGCGGGCGCATATACATTATGTGCGGATCGTATATGTATATATTCTACAAAGGTCTGCTTTCCTATCTCCGACGCTGCTTTCTCATTCTTGGATGATACTTTTTTTCCGCCTATTAACTGCGTTGATATTCGATACACACCTCATTTGTAAATATTGTCAGGTCGGAAAAAGATTTTGATTGCAACTAATGGACTAGCATATAAAGGAAAATAAAGTTGACGACGTAACATATGGCTGATGTTTTTTCATTCCCTGGATTCTTGCATTGCATTGGGTTGGGTTGATTTTCAACGAAATTTGATCAAACTGAAGTTCAAGGGAAATTTTTCAAACCTCATTAAGATATTTGAATCAACTATTTAGTTTTTTTCCCCGAATTTTCCTGAAAGTTGACCATTTCCGTTCAATTTTTTGCGTCGAAAATGGCCGTTTCACAAAAGCACTTTCGCAGAATTTTCTTGAAAGATACTCACTATTGCAGTTGAATTCCATGTAAAGTTCCTATTACACGACATTTTCTTGTAATCTGGTGACGTGAAAACTGATCCGAAAGGAAAACTCATGCAAAAACAATTGTTTTATATTACATTACATTTATATAATGTATGTATTTATAATATATATAATATATAATAAATTAAAAAATCAACAATGAATAATAATAATTAAAAATATCTTATAATATATAATAATATAATATGTATTTTATGTAACATTTACTAAACTCCTGTTATTTTCTTACAAAAGGACCTTAAAAAACTTATAAGAATATTTTCTCTCAATATAAAATCCAGCGACACATGAAAATTTTCAAAATATTTGTGCCCCATAGATTTCTTATAATCTGTGAAATTTTTAAAATGAAATTTACAATTTTTTTAAAAAACAATAAAATTTTATATAAAATTACCATCGATGAAAATCACTTGAGAAATGGATTATCATTCGAAATTCTCGTGCACAATATCTAACGCCCACGCATAAGTCGATTAGTACACTTGGGCTCGCTAGGTGACTATACCAAATTTTTTCTCAAATATGGGAATTATAGTGAAAATCCTTTAAATATGGGTGGAAACCAAACTCACATAATAGTAATACTAACATTAAAAACGAAAGAAAAGTCAACTTTTGAAAGAAGGTATAGATGGAAATAAAAATTTCTTGGGTAGGTTTTTTTCTTCGACATTTATTTATTTTCAGAGTTGCTGAACCGCTGCGACCTCAGAAAAAAAGTAATTTTCAGTGTTTTCAGAAGTGCAGCGTTGCCAAACAATCAAGAGACTCGGTGGGGTCGAGCAGCCTAATTGAATATAGACTATTTATTATTTATTTTATTTATTTATATTTTATTTACTTTTTACTTATTTTATAATATTTTTATTTTTTTTAATATATTATAATTAAATATATATATTTTTTTTTTGTATTTTATTTTATTTATTTTATAATATTATTATTTTCTTATGAGTGACAAAAAAAAACTTATAAGTACATGAAGTCGACCATTAGCAAGAACTTCAGTCAATTTCAAACAACCAACTTCATTCCTTGAGTAGATATTTCAGATGTAATTTTTTGGATGCGATGAGCTTTTATTTGTTATTAGAGGTTTTCTAAGTCTGTGAATGTTTTTAAAATAAATCATTTGATAATTAAAAAATAACATTATAAATAAATAATAAAAATATAAATAATTTTTTAATATCAATTTTTTACGTTCGGAGTTATAACTCTAATGATCCCATGCATATTTCGGGCATACTTCAATTAAGTTATTTTAGTTCTTATTAGTTTTTTCAAAATTTAAATTTCCCGTTGTGCTATTTCATGTTTGAAATTCAAATTCACAACTGGACGCCATGTTTGCTTTCAAAACCAAACTATTTCCGAGAACTCTTGAATGATGATATTTGATGATATATCGTAACTGAGTTCAGCACAGTTGAGCACAGTTCAGTTGACTGTGATCAGTTTTTGCGTGTTAATCGTGTTATATGTGTTTATCAGTGTTTATTGTTTCATGCCTCTAAATTAATTTGCTCTTATATTTCATAAAAGTATTTGAAACAATCAAAAAACATGGAGGATAAAGATGAATCAAATGAGGAAAGAATTCAATCATTGCAAATCACAGACTTTCCTATTGAAATCCTAGAGAACATATTTCAATATTTGGACCTGCCGGAAAGATTGCGTGCAGACGAAGGTTAGTTTTCATACACTTTTGGTAATATGTGGTGTGGAACGATAAAATTACATGTCCTACTTTTCTAACACGCGCAATGGGCTCAAAAAGCGATTAGTGTTCCTGGATTGATTTGTTGTTTTTACATCACATGTTAAGGGAATCCGAGCGCTGGGATCGTGCTTCTCTCTCGCTCTTTTGTTTTTACGTCACATGATCGTGCTTCTCTCTCGCTCTGGCGTGGTTCCCATTCTACCCATCTCTCTCACACTCGCTAGAAAGCCGGTGGCGCTCGGATCCCCTTAAGGACGAGAATTAAGCGATATGAATTTGCGTGTAGGTGCATACGGATTTACAGTGAGAGAGAGAGAGAGAGAGAAAATGACTGTATGCACTTTTATTTTTTATACAGCCCAGAACAGGCCCATATGCAGGATTTACTGTTGGGGGGGGGGGGGGGGTTCATGAAAATATGATGTCTAAATAAAAAAAAAAAAAAACGTCGCCAAATTTCATGTCTAAAAAAAATTCGTCAAATTTTCAAATTTGGTGTCTACAAAAAAAAAAGTTGTCAAACTTGCAATTTTGGTGTCTAAAAAAAAAAAGGTTGTCATAACCTATTGATTGATCTATTCTAATATACTATTGCTCATATTGTCAAACTTTGAAGAAGATAAGATTAATTCTGATGTAAATAAAAATATGTGATAATAAATAATATAAAATATTATAGTGAAATATTATAATATTACATTTCACTTCGGACATAAACTTATTCTTCATAGAGCTTTCATATTGCGATTCAATGAAGAAGTACCAATTTAACAAGAGATAATTGAATCCTGAATTTCTTAGTTGATAAATCCTTATCATTGAAAGATATCAAGTATCCTACTGATGTTTTTTTACAGTTAGTTAGAGGCAAATTTTTTTTTTCAGCTTTCAGTGGCCATACAAATGTGCAGAGCTGCTTATGGAGAATATTCGAATTTGGAGTAAAAATTTCTGGACAATATAATTTTGAACACTTTTATAGATCATTACCTTTTACTGATCTTTTAAAAATACTCAAAAAATGTGGAGAAAACTTGAGAACATTGAGTTTCTATCGGGATTCCGCTCCTTATCTACAATATTCAGTTGTTATTGATGGTGCCACAAATTTTATTAATTCTGACTGGGATCCTGAAACTCTTTTACAGTGTGCAATTGACCACTGTAATAATTTGAGATTGCTTAAACTGAGTTTGGCTCGTCCAATACAGATTGAATTTCGCAAACTAATTGAAGTGAATGAAAAACTGGAGAGCATTTCGATTGATGTCCATGACATAATAAAAAGTGAATATCTACAATTGTCAGAGGCATTAAAAAGTTTCCCAAAGTTGAATAAAAATCTATCAGTTCACCGTTCTACAAAACGAGTGGTAGTCGATTGTCCAGTAAGTCAATTGCAAAATATCATTTCAAGCTTAAGGTAGACATATCATATTTTACCCAAAAAGTGCTTAGCATTTGTGAAGTTTGGATATCAATTAGGTATAAAATGTCAACCTACTTGCTACTATGTATGATATTCAACAAAAAAAAGGCTTTTAGCAAAAAAATCTCAGTTGATCTTATACGATGTATTTTGTGGTTTCCTTTTTCCATGAAATCTAACATCTGTATTTTACAATAGTAACAATTCTTGTTCATAGACACAAAGTTTATTTCATAGAAAATGCTGTATGAAACATTTAATTTACAAGAATATGAACTGTGCGCTGAATTTGATAAAACTAGATCACTCCTCCAAAAACCAATGCGACACAATCTGGAAAAATTATATTTAGGACCGTTTTTTGGCGCAAATGAGTTATGGACTTTTAAAAACTTGATTGAACTACATTTAGACGAAATGGATTGTTTTATAACGGACAAGGTTATGATAGCAATTTTGAAAGGATGTGCTAAGTTGAAAAGAATTAACTTGGAAAGTAAGTAGAAGAGAAATACATTGTGTTGACAACATTTTTTTTAATATTTGAACTGGATTTTTAGACTCATTCATTTTAAAAATGTCTCATAGATCATACATAAATAATTTCAAATGAAGAATACTACTCGTGTGAATACGAGTATTGAGGCGAATTTTTTCCCAATTTTTTTTTATTTTTTAACCGACATCTATCAACCCTATATTGATACTACACAGAAATTTTCAGAACTCTATTTTTTCAACTTGTAACATATGCATGTTAAATCCATTTTTAGATCATCATAATGTAACTGCTGAATGCATAAATACAATTATGACATCATCGAAAAGTTTAAAAACAGTCGAATTGCGAGATATAAATATCCATTCATTACTTTTGGATGGTGCGGAATCCAAAGTGGAATCACTTATTCTTGACTATTGTACATTAAATTCCGTGAAAGAAATTGAGAAAATCAGCAACTTTCCAAACTTGAAAAAACTTTATTTACATATTGAAAAAAGTGATTATGGTGGCATGGACATCGATGAAGTTAATCTGTTACCCATTAGCAAAAATTGTCGGAAATTGGAAGAAGTGACTCTAATTAATAGTAAAAAACATTTAATTCATGCTTGTCAATAATCCCTGATTCCTCACATGTTGATGGAAACTTTGATAGCAGTTTTATTTAAGTCACTTCTACTTTGAACCTTCGAACGTATGATTAAATTTAAACTGTATCGTTATCAGAATTGATTCTATATCACAAAATGTATAAATTTCTATCTATTGATGTATAATAAAAAATGTCAACTACCGCTGCTACTATTTCAAAGACAATTAACACATCGACCGCAATTCAAACAGTGTGTTTCTCTCGAAACAAGCTATAGGAAAAGTGCATTAGTATTCCTTAGGCATTAACGGAAACATTAATGCTTTTTTTTCTGGTCCAGAGTGACAGTGCAACAGAGTTAAGGCGATCCCTAATCTCAATAGGACTTTGAGCATTTATTTGGTAGGGGCTGGAAAATCTAGCATTAAGATTTCCGTTAATACCTCAGGACCACTAGTGCACTTTTTCCGAAGTTTGTTTCAA
>JAPYZL010082332.1:0-10551 GCA_030522825.1 Platygaster orseoliae
ATATAAGAGCAATAAATTTTTGGTTATGGTATTAAATTAGCATTAAATATTGTGCAATTTAGTACTATTTCATTTTTTGATTGTGCCGGTATGGTTGTGCCACCTTAAGGGACCTATTTTCAATAACCTCGAGATTTTATTTCACTGAATTTATATTTTGCCGAGACTCCAATTCACCGTCTCCTCGGAACTCCGCATTGTCGACATTCCGAGCTGCCATATGAACGACGCGTCAAGTTTACGAATAAACATATGACCGTAGTAGTGCTATAACGAAAAACGTTTTTGCACGATTCGGCAATCCGCCGAAAAGTCAGATCGACGAGACACAAAATGGCCGAGCGCCCAGTGTCCCTAACCGATAATCGGCAGAATATAAATGCAATAAAATGCATTTGAATAAAAACTGTCGTACAAATAAATATCCGGTAAAATTCAATTTCGGATGATTAAAAAATCAGTACAGTGGCTCTTCGGTGAAATGTTAAAACGGCTTTATGGACATACGGAAAAATATGAACTCGGAATTTCGACATATCGGATAAATTGTTTATCGGTCATAAATAAGTGCGTCCCTAATAATCAATTTATAAAAACTTATTAATTTATTTTAGTTCATTCATCATAATTAGTTTTTGTAGTATTTTCATTGTTTTCTGATAATTTGCAGTTTTCTCATTGTTTGAGTAATTCTTAATAGAATATGAAATCTTAGAAAAATTATCTTATCAAAGTTTACAACGTTGAAAAATCACACGAGAATTTTTTTTCTGAGATTTACTTATCAATGATTTAAAAGTTCAAAATAGTAAATTCAACGAAGCCCCTAAAAATCAACAAAAAAATTTCATTAAATCATCGACGATGAAATTTGTTATTTTAAGAAAAGGTCGAACTTTCAAGATTCTTGCAATTGTAACTTTTCTTGTAAAATTTTTTTTCCTGTAGAAATGTTTACAACAAATTTTTTTCATAAAAATTCCAGTTTATATGAAATGTACAGGGTTTGAATATTTTTTTCAAAAAAATTTGAAATTTTTCATAAAAGTGTCACCGGTTTTTGTGAAAAAATTTTCTTATTAGAATTTTCTGAGATCAATTTTTTAAGAAATTTCTAATTGTTATAAGAACTTTGCAATTTCTTAAAAGAATCAAAATCACTAGTGTCTAAACATGTTTAGAAAATTGTTTGTGTGGGGCTTCCTCGAATTTTTTTTTTCAATGTTTAAGATTATTTTTGGTAAATCTCAGAAAAAAATTTTTGTGTAATTTTTCAACGTAGTAAAGTTTATGAACATAGAAAAATTTTCATTATTCATAATAATTATTCATTATTTATTAAAGAGTTCATAATTATCTATTCATAAAAAATCAGTAATTCATTATCTTTAATTTATGATAATTAGTTTTCGTATTTTTTGCATTGTTTTCTAATAATTTGAGGTTTACTCATAGTTAAAATAATTTTTTATAGAATTTAAAAACTTTAAAAAATTTTCGTTATTATTGTTTATTAATTAATAAAAAGTTCATAATCATCAGTTAATAAAAAATCATTAATTCATTATTGTTAATTTATAATAACTAGTTTTCGTAGTTTTTGCACTGTTTTATAATAATTTTCAGTTTTCTTATAGTTTGAATAATTCGTAATAAAATATTAAAACTTTGAAAAATTTGCATTATTTATAATCATTTTTCATTATTTACTAAAGAGTTCATAATTATCAATTCATAAAAAATCAGTAATTCATTATCTTTAATTTATGCTAATTAGTTTTCGTATTTTTTGCATTGTTTTCTAATAATTTGAAGTTTTTTCACAGTTTGAATAATTAATTATAGAATCTCAAAACTTTAAAGAATTTTTATTATTCACATGCAGTAATTGTTAATTAATTAATAAAAAGTTCATAAACATCAGTTTATAAAAAATCAGTAATTCACGTATTGTTAATTCATAATAAGTTTTCATAGTTTTTGCATTGTTTTATAATAATTTTCAGTTTTCTCATAGATTGAATAATTTGTAAAGGCATATTAAAATTTTAAAAAACTTTCATTATTCATAATAATTTTTCAATATGTATCAAAGAGTTCATAATTATCAATTCATAAAAAATCGGTAATTCATTATTTTTAATTCATAATAATTAGTTTTCGCAATTTTTGCATTGTTTTCTAATAATTTAAAGTTTTCTCACAGTTTAAGTGATTTATTATAGAATCTCAAAACTATGAAAAATGTTAAGTATTAATAATAATTGTTTATTAATTAATAAAAAGTTCATAATCATCAGTTATTAAAAATCAGTAATTCATTACTGTTTATTCATAATAATTAGTTTTCGTCGTTTTTGCATTGTTCTATAATAATTTTCAGTTTTCTCATAGTTTGAATAATTCGTAATAGAATATTAAAACTTTGAAAAATTTTCATTACCTATTCATAATAATTCTTCATTATTTATTAAAGAGTTCATAATTATCAATTCATAAAAAATCAGTTATTCATTATTGTTAATTCATGATGATTAGTTTTCATATTTTTTGCATTATTTTCCAATAATTTGAAGTTTTCTCGCTGTTTAAATAATGTTTTAGAATCTCAAAAATTTAAAGAACTTTCATTATTCATAATAATTGTTTATTAATTTATAAAAAGTTCACAATTATCAGTTTCTAAAAAATTAGTAATTCATTATTGTTAATTCATAATAATAAGTTTTCGTAGTTTTTGCATTGTTTTATAATAATTTTCAGTTTTCTCATAGTTTGAATAATTTGGAATAAGATATTAAAACTTTGAAAAATTTTCACTGTTCAGAATAATTGTGTATTAATTAATAATGAATTCATAATTTCTGAAACGACAAACATAACAAAAATCAAAAGTGTACTTATTTTAAATTAAGTTAATTTTTTGTTTGTGTAAATGAATTGTAATTTTTTTTTGTTATTTTTTAATTACATTAATTAATTATGTTATTTTTTTGTGTAAATTATATTGTTTAAGTTTTCAATTTGTGTTGTGTAAATGAATAAACAACACAATTTTTTGTGTATTTTAATTGTGTAAATAAATACGTAACTATTTTATTTGTATACTGATGACGGTTTTTAACTTTTTTCGTGGTTATAATATGCAGTTTAATTTTTAATCTCAAAAAATATGGAGTTTCTGCTACTATTTCAGACAATCTAAAAAATTTCCAAAATACCGTGAATTCTTAAAATTTTCGGATTCCAAAATATTAAAAAAAAAAAAAAAAAACTTAAAAAATCTAAAATTAACGTATCATTGCGAACATTCAGAAAAGTTCCAAAAATACTAAAAAAATTCACAGACTTCGGTTATTCCAAAAAGTTTGAAGAATTCGAGATATAATTATAGAAAAATCAAGAAAAGAGGTTCTTTAACCTATTACGATATCCTCGATGCAAGTTTTACTCTCATCACTAAAAACTAAGATAAAAAAAGATTAAAAACGAAAAAAAAATCAGGCAATTTTCAAACTTTGAACATTTTTGGAGAAATCCCAATGGAAAAATTTCGAAGATATGAGAAATTGAGATGAGCACTTTTGAACAATTATTTAAAAATGCCCAAAGACCAAACTGACAAATCATAAGTCATCCCAAACTTAGTTTACGATTTTTAAATTTTTAATAAATTTAAGGAATAATTAAAAGAATTAAGATTCAAAATGAAAAAAAAATTTTAGTTATTATCAATTAGTCATAATCACCAAGTTGCAGACCTCTAGTTGCTACGCAAACTTCCATAAACTTACTGTATAAAAGGTACGAAATGATGTAAATCGACGTCTCCTTCTAATTGACCCGTAGCATACAGAGTTATGTCCATCGCAGCAACTCCAAAAGGTCGCCTCAAATTTTCTAAACTCTTCGTCTTTGGATTGTGCTGAATAATACTCGATCTTCGGTTATCCGCGTCCTTCATTTTCACTCCGCCAATACGGTTGACGTAACAAACGAGAAAAATTTTTTCCCTGGCTAAATCTCGAGAGCCCAAATCAGTGAAAAGTACCCTCAAATTGTGCAGCTGATCGATGTCTCGAGCAAGACCTTCTTTGCACCAGAAAACAACGTAGTTTTCCGTTATTGCTTTCGATTCTTTGGCATCGTACAACGTTAACAATAATTCGACATCTTCTGTCATTTTGCAAACGAAATTCCTCACACTGACGAACAGTGTGTGAGAATAAACGTGGGTCTGAGGTTTTGTGGGTTTCTGCAGAGTTTGATTCGTCGCTTTTCTCACTCTTTCCGCCGCGTTTTTGTGATGATAATACAAACGAATGGTACTGGTCTTTTCGGGTTTCAGTACGTTGCCATTGTCGTCTCTGACTACCATGTCCAGCCCAAGAAGATGATTTCCAGTGTCAATTGTCGCAGTCGCCATACTCTTCACGTCTTTCAACTCGTCGATTGTCAATTTGGCAGAGAGCATTTTTTTCCGATGGTTTATCAAGTCCAAAATGTGGCCTTGCATTGTGGTAAAGTGTTTAGAATGCGTCTGTAATGAAATTAATAGCGTTTATGTTTTTAACCGTCCAATTTTTTTTGGATGGAATATTTAAAAGTTGGAAAAAAAGGTTAATTATTCTTACCACGTATAACTGTTTCCAATGATAACCCCACTCTCGGAGAACACTTGCCATTTCTTGTACAAGAGGTTCCATGCTCATAGAATCTTCTGGTAATTTCACGTAAGGTTTCGGGAATATTCCGTAACTCCCTCGGCATTTGTTGCACCCGTAGTACCATTCGTCGCATTCTTGAAGCACTTCAACTACTT
Organism: Platygaster orseoliae; assembly: GCA_030522825.1. Lineage (NCBI taxonomy): Eukaryota > Metazoa > Arthropoda > Insecta > Hymenoptera > Platygastridae > Platygaster > Platygaster orseoliae. Next base: position 4,823 of record JAPYZL010082332.1, read on the forward strand.
CTCCGACCAACAATTCCAGTCTATGAGGTTTGTCTTCGCAGTAATTGCGTATGGCTGGAAACAAATTTGAATAATGTGATTATTGTACAAAATTATAGCGATTGATTTTTTTTTTCACGGTATTTTGGAAGTTTCTACTGTTTTTTAATATTTAGATAGAGTTTTTTCGAATGAGCAATAACTTCTTATTTTGGATTTTCTTAATTGAAATAGTTTTTGAATTTTTCAATTAAAATAAAATAAATGAATAGAAATCAAAAATTGATGTTTAATAGAAATATGTATAGTAATAATGAAAAGAATTCAAAATAATGAATAAAAGTAAAAATAACAAAAATAATATTTCGATGTACTTTGTCAAGCAAGTTGAGTTGCATCAAAAAATATTTTGTAATTCAAAAAATAACATCCGATACAACAATTCTTTGCTGTTTTTATAAAAATATATTTTATCATTTAAAGAACTATGTATTTGATTTATTGTTGGATAAATAAATTGATTTGTTGAACTGGGTTGAAAATACGGAATAAAAATTGTGTAGCTCTAATTTTTTGTTCCCTTTTCGTAAATATATATTATACGCAGCAAAAAAATTTTAAAATAATAAGATTTTTTCAGTTTTCGAATTGGAATGAAATTAGTCGATAAATTTAAAAATTGAGGTATTATATAGATGTAAATACATAATCGATGAAAAGAATAGATTTGAATAAACAATAAAAATAGAAAAAAAAAATATATTGATGTATTATTTAAATATTTTGAAATCCTGCATTGCCATTTGAAATCAAAATCAATATTCTAATTTTCCAATTTCTTTTCAATTTTCAATTTCAAAGTCTTTTTTTGTTGTTTAAAAAAAAAGTTTTTGTCTTTACATTTGTTAAAAAAAATGTAGTTAGCTAAAAAAAAATTTTGCGATTCAGGAAAAAATTTTTGATATAGCGATTCCATGCTGTTTTGTTAACACAGTATTTTGTTATTTTAAAATGATAAATTCATTATGTTGGAGAAAAAATTAAAAAGTTGAAATATATATTGACATTTAAGTTTTTCAGATCTGAAATTTTTGATTTTTAACAACAATATTTTTTCATTAAGAAAATAATGTATTCAATTTATTGTTGGAAAATAATTTTAGTAATCAGGAATAAAATTTTTTCTATTTATAATTTTGTGTTCCCTTTTTAGAAAAATATTTTGAATATTCAGGAAAACAATTAAGAAATCGTAATCTTATTCATTTTTTCAAAAAAGTAGTGTAATGACAACATCTAATATGAATATAATAACAATATTAATGATGAAAAAACTTATTTTTATTTTTATAGAAACAATAATTGAACCTTAATTTTTATTATTTGGTCATTCAAAAGTTGTGAAATTCAAATTAAATTTAAAAATATTGTGGATATTCAAAAAAGTGTTAAATAATTTTTGTGTTGAAGCATTGAATATTTTTAAAAATATTTACTATTTAAAATTATAATAGTATATTTGATATGGAAATATTTCTTGGTTTTAGATTCTTCATAGTTACTTATTTGAGTTATTAATTATTATTTTTAAATATATTTTCAACATATTTTAATAATTGAAATTTTCTGTTTCCTCGAAGAAAAAAACACTTTGTCATTTGAAAATTGTGTATTTAAGACATCAACTTTTCAACACTACGAAGCGTATGCAAAAATTTGAGTTTTTGTTTCGAAATCGATGTGTCATTTTTGTCATTTTCATTCCAATTTTTTGAATGACACTCTAATGTTTATTCAGCGTTGAAAAAAAGTAACATAATAACAATATAAAAAGTTAACATCATAAAAGTATCAACTATGAAAAAAAAAATTATATTGATATTTAGATTAACAATTTTCAAACATCAATATTTCATTATTTGGTCATTTAAAAGTTGTGAAAAACAAATATTGTTTGAAAAAATTACAATATATTTTCTAGGAAATATAAACTAAGTTATTAAAAAAAACTGGATATTCAAGAAAGTGGTAAATATTTTTTGTGCTGAAGAATTCGATATTTTAAAAAAGATTGACTATTAAAAATTGGAAAAGTATATTTGATATGGCAACATTCCTTGTTTTTAAAATCTTCATTGCTACTAATTTGATCTATTAATTAATATTTTTAAATATTTTTATTTGTAATTTACGAATAATTGGATATTTGGACGTAAACTATTTGAAAACTACAAATAAAATATCGTATTGCGAGTTTTAACAATGCCTTTTTAGACGAAACGATTACATCCCTCGGCCTCGCCTCGGGCTGCAATTCTTCGTTTCGTCCAGCCAGGCATTGTGAAAACTGACAATAATATACTATTTTTACATATTTTCAGAATTGCAATTTTCTGTTTCCTCGAAACAAAAAACACTTTTTTATTTGAAAATCATGTATCTAAAACACTAATTTTTCAACAATACGAAGCGTATGCAAAATTTTGAGTTTTTATTTCTAATAAAAATCGACGTTTCATTTTTGTCATTTTTATTTCAATTTCTGAAATGACACTCTAATGTTTATTCAGCCATGAAAAAAAGTAAAATAATAACAACATCAAAAATCAATATCATATAAGTATCAACTATGAAAAAAAAATTATTTTATAATTAAAAAACAATTTTCGAACCGAAATTTTTAATTTTTTTGTCATTTAAAAGCTGCGAAAAGGAAATAAGTCATTAAAAACTCATATTAGTTTAAAATATTGCATTAACTTTATTAGAAAATATAAACTGATTGGTAAAAAAAAATTGTGGATATTCAAGAAAGTGTTAAATTAAATATTTTTTGTGTTAAAGAATTGAATATGTTTAAAAATATTTACTATTAAAAATTGGAATAGTTTATTTGATATGCAAGTACTTTTTGTAGTTAAAATTTTCTTTATTATTTATTTGATCTACTAATTAATATTTTTGAATATTTTTTAAATATATTTTTAAAATTGAAATTTTCTGTTTTCTCAAAAAAAAACACTGTCATTTGAAATTCATGTATTAAAAACACCAATTTTTCAACAATACTAAGCTTATGCAAAAATTTTTGTTTCCAATAAAAATCGATGTGTCATTTTTTTCATTTTCATTCCAATTTTTGAAATGACACTCTAAAGTTTAATTATTGTTAAAAAAAAGTAACATAATAACAATATTGTAAAAATATCAACTATGAAAAAAAAAAACTATTTTGATATTTAGAAATTTTTCATTTTTTTGTCATATAAAAGTTGCGAAAAACAAATAATTCATCAGAAAAATATTATCATTTTGAAATTTTGCATCAATTTATTACATATAAACTGATTCATTAAAAAAAATTGTGGTCGTACAAAAAATTGTTTTCGAACTTCAATTTTTTATTATTTTGACATTTAAAAGTTTCGAAAAACAAAAAAGTCATCATAAAAAGTATTACATATAATTTTTCAATTTTGCAATAATTTCATTAGAAATTGGAACTGATTCGTTAAAAAAAAAGTGGACATTCAAAAAAGTTTTAAATACTTTTGTTAAAAAATTAAATATCCTCATAAATTTTCAAATAATTGAAAAAACAAGCTAAAAAAAAATTAATTTTTTAATTATCCACTCACCAACGCCTAAGTGAACGTTTGTTTTTTTCCATGTCATTGTCACTCGATGTTTTTTTTATCACTGCAGATCAACTTTTGCACCCTAGTTGATTACTTTGCCCTGAATTCATCTTAATGTTGAGCTTCCGTTACGAGCGTATCACGGTTTTCCGTAGGAAAATTGAGCAGGATATTCCAATTTCTCGCTGCTACATTGGTATCGTACACAAATGTAAACTCCGCTTTGTAAATATTCTGCGATTTTCACTATTCTCCTTGAAAAAAACACCAACACTATCGCATAATGGCAAGGATATGTAAGTCATCAATTAAATGCACAGTTCATGAAGGGAGACAAATAAAGTCAGATAATTTCGTGCAAATGAAACAAAATGAAGAATTAAAAGATGACACATGATAGTAATGATAACAACAATAATGCTCTATTAATTTCTATTTATATATACTAGTAATACTAGTGTGTGTAAACCGGGAAAAATAGAGACAGAAAATATGTAAGTGGAAGCAACTGCATAAGAGTGAGAGAGCGCGAAGACGTGTTTTGTGATTGTTTTCTCCCTTTCACAACTGAGGTGACGTCACTAATCGACGGAATCGTCCGACTTTATCCGACTGCATCCGAAGGAATGGCAAATATATATATGTATATAGTTGTTATTTGCAAAAATTGGCGAACATTGGCGAATTTTTGCTCACATCTTGTGACAATTTCAGATGGTTCAAAACACTTCATTATTGTTCATAACATTATAAGTTGTTGAATATAGACTTGTTGAAAATAGCCAAGTTTCCTCGAGATTTTTACAGTTTTTTCTCAGTCTCGCAACCGCAAAAACTTGGTTTTCGCGTTGTTTATATGGTTCAATGTGATGTTTTGGGGCTTGTGATAGAAGTGTTTTATGGTTTTCCATCTTCGTTTTTGGATGAAAAATTTGTTATTTTTGGATATTATTTTGCAATTATGCTCGATTCGTGTTGAAATTGCAACGATTCCTGAGATTCAGGAGCTCAGTCAAGTAAGTTTTTAACTACTGCAATTGTTGTTTTTTGGAATTTATTTCTACTTTGTTGTGATTTTGCGATTAACTCAACAAATTCACATATGCTGATCATCTGAAGTAAAGAATATTTTTTCAACAATTTTAGTATAATTTTTAGGTAGTTTTTCTGAATTTTAAAAAATAATAAATTTATAAGTGTCAAAAAATAGGAAGCTGATATTAAAAAATGAATAATATGATTATTTAAATGATAAATTTATATGTATGAAAATTATATTTATTTTTAAATAACAAAACTTATAAGTATGTGACTTGGGATGGGAAAAGGTACTTAAAGAACAAACAATAAGGCACGTTTTCTCTTTCAATTAGTATAATAAGTAAGCTGAGCTGAATTTATCCTTAGGTCCTTTTTCACATTCCAAGTCATACATATTCAAATTCTGTGTACCAAAAAAAATGTAGTATTTATTTTTCGAATTATAATCTAAACTCTGTCAGTCACTTTTTTATATATTTTAAAATTATTAAGTGACTTAAATTTTTTATTTGCAAATCACGATATTCAAAGCGAAAAAATTCAGGTTTCTTCAACATTCAAGTTTTAAAATATTTAATTTTTAAATCTGTAAAATAATAAAAAAATATAAATACTAAAGAAATATTATTTTATTTATTTTATTATTAATCTATAATTTAAATAATATATTATATATTATATAATGAATATATTTTAAATTATTTTAATTAATTAGAATTGAGAAAAAATTTATTGAAATACTGTTTTTTGAAGAATCCTTACGAATATTTAGGATCTTTTGAAAATTCATTTTAATTATTTATTTTTATTATACAAAATTTATTTTTATTGGAATTCCCACAAATGAAATTCATTTGTATGAATTACATTTTTATTATATCAAATTTATTTAATTTTTATTCATTTTTTTATACACTGAAAAGTCGGTATTGTCATGAGCACGATACTCTTTGACAATACACTGTATTGTGATGAGAAGAATATGTTTTGTTACCTGAAGAATACGTATACTTACAGTAGCGAAATATTTCGTTACTGTGACGATCGTATCGTGGCAGTAGCAATCTAATA
>JAPYZL010082346.1:0-10765 GCA_030522825.1 Platygaster orseoliae
CAAAGATTTTCATGTTCACATTCGGCGCTGAAGAAATTATGTTCACTTGCTCTCAAAAAATAAAAGCTCTACACTTTCAGCTCTCAGGGTGTCAAATGTCTTATAATTTTCTTTGAAAATATTGGAAATGTTTAGAACACTTTGATTCCTAGATCATTGAATTTTAGAAAGATATACAGAAATTAGAAATATCAGAAAATTCTTCAAATTGTATAAAGGCAATATAAAAAATATGAAAAGTATTAGAAAAAAACAAAATTCTAATATCAGCGACTTGAAAATCACAAAAATCAAATTACAATACCAAACTTTATATAAATTTGAACCTTGGAAATTTGTAAAATTGAAAAATCTTATTATTTAAACTAGATTAAAAATCATGAAATCCCAAAAGTTATATATTTTTCAAGTATTTCAGAAATTTCTAAAATTTCCGTATTTTATGTTATTCATACAATTATTTATTGTATTTCTATAATTCACTTTACATATTTCTAGAATTATATGCTTAAGTATTAAAATTTACAACGATTTTGAATTTCTAGTATTTTTACAGATTTTTCATTTATTTGTAGATTACTGTATAGATTTCAAGGAGTCATTAATCTAGAATTCTAATTGCAATAGATTTCTAGTACTTTAAAAGATGTTTAGGAAAATTAATTTGATATTTAGTTAATAACCATTATTTCAGTGATTTTGAATAATTTGTTGAAATATGATCATCTGAAATATCAAAAATTTTATACATACAAAAAATATTTGATGAAAATAGCACGAAGTGATAAGTTATTTGTTATGAATTATAATCGTTCATATGATTGGTTGTAATAATTTTTAAAATGTCAATTAGGACTAAAGTTCATTAGAATGCATGTTTAAATTAAATTATTAAATGAACACAGCGAAAAACTTTTTTCACAAAATTATAATTTACTATTGATAATTTAAAAAATTTGATTTAATAAATGAAAAATTCCTTGTTATCTTTAAGGGGCTCTCAAGAATAAAAAATGTTGAATAAATTAAATTCATTATGAGTAATGAAAAAATTTTACATTCAAAATAATGAATTACGGTTAAAAAAAAATTATATGTAGAAGTTATAACAATGAATATTGATTGACTTTATTTTGGAGTTGATGAAAAATTTATTTATAAAAATGAAAATGAATAGCTGTAATTCCATTAATTTAAAATAATTGGTTGCAATTTAATCTGAAATATTAAAGATTTAATAAAAGAAAGTTCAATAAAAATAACACTAAGTGATTAACTATTTGCTATCAATATTATATCAATCACGTAATACTATTACCTTGCATAATGTTTTCATTCAATAATATTTTTTGAATTTCAATTTATTATTCTGATAATTTTTATTTTTTTTACCTAACAAATATTGGATTTAAATAAAAGTTATAAATGATGTACAGGATTTAAAAAATGAATTGAAATTTCATTACAATAAAAAAATTTAATTGATTTGTATCACATTTTTGTTTATGTTATAAATTGTGATGTTATTTTATTAAATAAAACAAGCAGTTCAATAATAACATTATATCTGATTTTTTTTTTATTGTGGAGACCGAAATTTGAAATCTTACAAATTTGAGAGTGAGAAATCGATTAGCAAATTTTTCCCAGTTGAAAATCATAGATTTAGTGAACAAATTATGTTCATAAATAATTTCAGTTCGAATAATTTTTACAATCTAATTTATCGACTCAAGTCTAACATTTTCTCAGTAATAGGGAAAATTGACGACTATGCTTTGAGTGAAACTAAATTACATGTGAAACGTGTGTTATGCCCGATCCAGTAACAATGCAACATTGTTTTCTATGTCTTCTGTCAAGATTTACATGCTAGTTTTGTTTCTTCCAAGACTCACATGTTTTTCTTTTTTTTTTTTTTTCACGATTAAATTAATGGAAAGATTCAAAATTCTAATTAGAAATCTCGGTTTTACAATTTTTTGGATTGGTTTTTCGATTTTATTTATTTTCAAATAAATTTAATTTCATGGATCTAACTTCAGAAATTAAGTTCTCTAAAATTTCAGATTCTGAAAATATAATACAAGTTGTAAAGCTGACCTACAAATGTTATTTTAAATTGCAACAATAATTTATAAATTTTTCGAAAAATTATTCAATTTATTTAAATCTTAAAAAATTAAAAAAAAAAAAGGAAAAAATCAAATAAATAGCCTAAAAGTCTCAAAAAATGACTGGAGATGTTGGACTTGAAAAAATTGACTTGAGTCATCAATTTTTCATGACATGTTGAATACGGTGGAGCATGATGTGACAATCAATTGATCAATGACAAGGTGATGTAACGCCAAAAAACTACTTCCCACTCGTATAATTTATTCAGCAAACCTCCTATTTTTACTCCAAACAAAAAATTGCCATATAAAACGTGGATATGATTGACTGTCTCGTCGCATCTTGGCAAAAAGGCTAAATTCGTGTCCAAGTAAAAATCAAATCGTATTTCACTGAATGTTTTTAAACTAAACATGACGTAAGAATACTGTACTACAAATTTAAGTGATGGGGAATAAAAAAAGCAAAAAAGTTGAATAATGGTGAAATATTTATAAGACTTTTGCAATAAAATTGTATATTTTTATTTTAAAAAGATGAATATTTGGTAGTAATTACATATATATTGTAAATTAAACAAATAAATAATAATGGTATTGAACGTAACATAAAAAATTTGAATGACAGTAGAAATTACACAAAAACTTAACGAAAATTTCATTGTTTCAACCTACAAACTTCAGTATACTTGCAAATAAAATAATATAAAAATTATTTTTATTGAAATATTCCAATCATCCATTCAAATCACAAAACAATAATAAATAAAAAATATTTTGATAAAAAATTTCTTGAAATGTATAAACGTATTTGTAATTTACCTCAATGTTGAAATATTAGTAATAAATAATTACTGGTATTTAACAAATATCATTCAAGGTCACTCTTTCATTTTTTTCACAAAAGTTTGTAACTTCAGGCACGTAACAGTCATAAAAAAAAACTTAAATTCAGAGAATTCTTAATGTCCGTAGTAGTTACACATTAAGGGGACATAGATGCTGCTGTAGTGCGAGGGAGACGCATAGAACAGAACACGAATGAATGGAACAAGGAGGCAGATAAATCAGCCTCTGTGTCGCCTTAAAACAATAAAATAACGGTAAAAACTTGATAGGTAATGGTAGAAAAATTTTAAAACGTCTCCGAAAGATGTTTCTGAAGTTCCAAACGTTTTAAAATAAACGAAATGAAAAAAAACTGTGTCTTTCTCTTTTCATGTTTGAAGAAATAGTTAATTATTATTACTTAACACATATAAGGGGCTGTCCACATATTACGTCATCAATTTTTTACCTATTTCTAACCCCCTCCCCCCCCCCCCCCACGTCATCAACCATCATCATTCCGAAAACCCCCCCACCCCCCTTGTGTTGACGTCATCAAATCAAAACTACTGGCACGAAATTTGACAAAAGTGTTCTAAACTTTTTGATAAAAAGTTCTATTTTTATGATAACGTCACCATTCTTGGCCCCCCCCCCCCTTACGTCAATATCCATCATCAAACTCAATACCCCCTCCCCCCCCCCTAAGTGTGATGACGTAATATGTGGACAGCCCCTAATGCAATGTTACAAACTATTTTTTACGTAAATCTTGGTTTAAAGTGGAAAATCAATGTTTTTCAAAATTTCGTTTATTTATAAAACGTTTGGAACTTTAGAAACATTCCGAAAGTTCAAATAAAAGCCCGTATACAAAGACTTTTCCACACCAAGTACAACAAAAATTACATAACGTCAGAAAGAGTATTTTTTTTGCGTCTGATCCCAGTTATCGGCTTTTTCCCCTCTCGCTTCGACAGTTCGTTAAAAAATAACCGCGGGAGCCAATTAAAATTTCTAATACCGCTAATTGTGTCGCTTCGTCCTTGTTGGCGAATGGAATGAATGAATTCCTTCGGAATACCACGAAAAAAGAAGCCTTCTTCCATACAGGTGTTCCTTTATCAAATTACGCAATCGCTATTTTCCCGCTTCGATTTTCTGAACGTTATCTACAGTTTTCAAGAACCCACCCGGAAGCACGCGCGGGTCTTCATCGTCTGGTTGCGTCACCCTGGCCGCCAACGAGTGCAAACCGTCTAATCCCTCTCGTTCGTACACACATCTCTCTCCCCAGGGTCGCAATTGTCGTGAATTAATGACACACGCGGTAAATAATATACCTCGCGAAGGAGTAAATCTTTTCATTACCAGGTGAAAAAGCAAAGTCCAATTAATTCACGCAACGACACCGCATTAATGACATAACGTAACGTAATCACCGGTGTAAGGGCATCAATGAGAGCTCTCGTGACCAAACGGTTCAAGCAAAAAATGAAAAAGGCTTTCGAAGATAAACGCCAATGTTAAGGTCGACTCAGCGGCGAAAGTCGACGGCGAGTAAAAAAAAAGTCGCAGGAACCAGCTTCCGTATAAAGTCGGAACATTTCTCCAGATGATATCAAAAGAGAAATCGCCTTTGGACAACGATGACGAAGTATTTCGAGTTTGCCGTCGTTTCGAAACGATGACGTTTTGATGACGATGTGCAAAACTCGAGAAATTAAGTGATTTCCTATGGTAAAGATTTTGTAATCTTCAAGTTAAACTTGTTTTCACATTTAAAAAACTACGAAGTACGCCATTTCAAGGTGTATTAATTATTGAAAATGTTTCTTCTATTCATAGTCATTGAGCTAGCTTCAAGGAAATTACCAATTTGCTTTTGCGGCTTTTACTGCAAGAGGATTGCAATAGTAGATTGTTTCAAAAAGGTAGAATTTGTCTTCTTAGCGAAGACAAATGAAGATAAAAAAAGGTGAAATCAATTCAGGCTTCAACTTCATTTCACTTGTAAACCAAGAAAAAATGCTAATAACTACATATTTTGACATCAAAATGAAGTTGAAAATACATTCAAAGAAGTTGAAATGAATACGAGCTTTCGACTCGGGAACTTTCAGGTTTTCCAAATCTATTCAACACTCAGCGTTGCCTGCAACATTCACTGCGCTTTGCAGGTAAAACGGCCGTTGAATCATTGCCGTAAAAAACGTCGATCGCGCTTACGCAACATTCGCTCATTTTTATAAATAAATCGTTACGATTTTTCCATGAAATGAGCAACTTGTTTTGGTAATAAAAGGAGCGATTGCGCGGCGGAAAATGGCATGGGGGAATATATCGGCCCGTAGGAATCCGTGCGGGCGAATTACATGTACAGTTAAGAAAAGCGACTGAAAGGTAAAACGATGGTGACCCAATATTCGTACGCAGCGTACTCCACGCACTGTATACCGCGTGCGACACACACCACGTACCAAATGCATAAATTCCAACCGTTTTTTTTCCTCTTGTCAACGACACGATATGGTCACGGGCGTCAAAGCGAATCGTGTATGTCGTACAAGGTGAAGAAGAACGACCTGGCTCCTGGTCTTGCGTATCTTTCAGGGGCAAGCCTTCAGTACATTCAGAGAAAATCATGTCAGTTAAATATACTGAAAATTTTTGTCTGAACTCAATTTCATTGGTACAACTATACTTATTTATTGAATCATAAAAATAAATTCATTATTATGCTCCGTTCTTCATTAATCGATAACAAATCAAGTCGGGAATGATCACTCAGAGCCACTTTTATTTTATTTCATCTCTAATTTATTTTTTCCATCAATATTTCGACCATCTATCGGGTCCTCATCAGGATGAACAGTGGTGGATTTACCGAACAGGCAACGTAGGCAGCTGCCTAGGGCGGCAAAATTTGAAATCAAGCTGTCAACAAAGATGCCAAAAGTATGAAAAAATTCTCTGTAGTCATTGAATTCGAGAATTTGGATAATGCAAATATTTGTGAAAAAGCAACAATTTTACAAGAAGCATTCGAGCAAGATCTGGAAACATCAATCGCAGATGAACTCATCCATTTTAAAGCTTATCTATACCCAGCTAACCGAAATTTGGAGCAGCTTACACCAATGGGAACATTCGAATATTTCAAAGCAAATGAACTTCATGTTGTATTTCCTAATATCGATATTGCATATAGAATGTTTCTCTGCATGGCTGTCACAAACTGCAGTGGCGAAAGATTTTTTTCTTGCCTGAAGCGCATTAAAAACTATTTAAGAGCAACAATGGGACAGACTCGCTTGAATTCATTGGCGTTGTTAAATGTAGAAGGGGGTTTTTTGCGCTCGTTAGACACTATTGACATAATAAATGAATTCTCCATCCAAAAAGCACGCCGTAAAAATATGTAACATTTGAACAATCTATTCTTCGAATCATAGGTATTCATCTTGGAAATTAAATAAAAAAGAACTATTATTTGTAAAAAATTGAATTATTGAATGAAACCGAATTATCATTATTTCATAGTATCCATTTTTTTCACTAATAAAAAAATTTTTAACTTTATTCGAAAAAATAAATCATAGGGGGGGAGGCGATTTCACAACTGCCTAGGGAGGCAAATAGTCTAAATTCGCCACTGAGGATGAATTATAAATATTCCCTTATTATAAAACAATTGTGATCGGAGATAATTCTGGTTAATACATATAATAATATATTTATTAAATCAATTAAAATTTTTATTGGAATATCGAAAAATCATGATTGTTAAATTTTACTGATCTTGAGTCACATTGAAAAATCAATTTGGTTGGCTCAAACAAACGTTTGGTCGTTATTTAACCAAACAAATTCAAGTTAGCAGAAAAGTAAGTTTTTTGAATGAAACACAATTCATTTACTGCAACTTGAAATTTTCATTAAAATTTTTGAATTCAGAAAGTTATTGTTTCCCTATTTCGGTTTTTTCCTTCTTTTTCTTATAGATTTAAACTAAATTTTTCAGATACCACAACCGTTAATGTAGGTATATTAAAATCATTCTAAACATACATATATCTAGACTGTATGTAGTTGAGATAGTTAAACATTAAATCTATCTTATCAAGTTTTTTAGTTTATAATATCAGTTTGAGATATCATATCGTACTCTGAGAAGTTCAAAACTAAATCTTTCTAACCATTAAGACAAAATATACTTACAGGATAAAGAACACAACAAACATAAAAAATTAGCTTCAATATTCGATTTTAAAAAAGAAAGAATACTTTATGAAGAAACCTTACAATAATCCGCAAAAAATTCGAATATGTAATAATTGTATAGAAAAATCTTTAAAAAAATAAAACAAAAATTTTGAATTTAAATTCAATTCAATTAAAAATAATTAGTTAGATAAATTTTTATTTTTCAAGTAGTTTATTATATTTATTGTAATATAGTTTATATTTATACTATATTACATTACATTTATATTATATATATTATTTTATTTAAATTTATATATTTATATTATATATATATATATTATATATTTATTTATTTATATTTATATATATATTATATATATAGCGGCGTAAAAAAGGGGAGTAGAAATTTCGGAGTAGAAAAAAAGACTCAATAGAAAAAAGAAGCATTAGAAAAAACGGCGTAGAAAATAGGGAGTAGAAGTTTGGGAGTAGAAAAAATGATTCACTACCATAAAAAATTCAATAATTGTTTTCAAAAACGGTTTTTCAGTGTTCAATTGTTACAACGCGTAAAAAAACAAAAGGATTTAAATAGTAAGCGAGTAAAAATAACGGTCGTGTTTGTTTCTTTCAAAGGAAAACGCGGAAATCGCTTTTCTGAGCCGAAACGGGATCTGGCGATAAGGCAAAAGCTAAACATTACTGCCCCAGGTCACGAAGCAATGATTTTAAGGTTCAGTAACTGTGTCAGCGAGACGCGTTTTTCTTTGTGTGCCCACGGACGCGTGCAAGTTGGTGCGTTGCATGTTCAACAGACGAGCAATGACCATTCGTGACCCTAGAAATGCGCGTCCCACGCCTCTGAAACTCGGACCTCTCTCTTCCTCAAACATTATACTGTGCAAAACTTTTTTGTGACAGCAAAATTTTCTCCAAAAATGTATAGAACTACAATGATTGAACGTACTCGAAAATATTTTTGCAAGATTGATTCTTAATCTCGAAACATTATTAATTAAATTTTTTAATATACGTGATTTTTCGAGTAGGCAATTTTCATTGTTTTTTTTAAAAAAAAGTCATTCACTTTTTTTTGTAAAATTTTTTGTGATTTTTTAACAAAAAAAAAAATATTTGCTGAATATACTCGAAAAATATTCTTGTAAGATTTATTCTTAATCTCGAATATTATTAACTAAATTTTTTAATATACGTAATTCTTCATGCAGGCAATTTTCATCGTTTTTCTAAAAACAAAAAGTCAAATAGTGTTTTTTGGAACCTAGAAATCGATTCCAACAATTATAATTATCAAAAAATAATTATTTACTAAAGCGAAAAGTCATGTGCTAAGTGAACATGTCTTGTATCTCTGGTAAATAATTATTTTTTGATAAGAATAATTGTTGGAATCAATTTCTTACTTTCAAAAGATACGATTAGGAGTTTATTTTTAGATATAGATAAAAATTGTCTATTTGAAGAATTACGGAACGTTAAAATGCTATTATAAATATCTCGAAAATAAACCAAAAGATTGCCAACAATATTATAATAACAACTAAAAATCTTAAAAATCACAAATTTTAAGATTCCGATAATTTTGACTCTTTTTTTTAATTAGATAACTGAATGCGATAATTTCAAAATTTTGGACTGGAAAGTCCACTTTATGGAAATATTCGAATTCTACATGTTTTAATAAAAACAAAAATTTTAAACTTAATTAGAATCATAAACCTTTTAATTAAATACTTTGATATTAAAAAAAAATTATGTAAGTAAATTTTAATCGGAAAATCCAAAAAAATTATTGATGTTTTTACCGCTACAGATTTTGTGTGTGTGTGTAACACTGCAAGTTTACCAAATCGAATTATAGAGCATTTTATTAAAATATTCGCAATCATTACATTTTGACTTAGAAAATGAATAATTTTTAATAAAGAATTCTAAATCCTGTAATTAAAGAGCTTGAAGTAAGACATTTATAATATTTTAATTTAATGAAAATGATAGATATTATGACTTTTCAAGAAAAGTGATGAATTTCAATAATTAAACCTAAGCTTTACAAGTCTATATTTCTAAGATGTTACGATGTTCGGATAAATATTCATCGATGCATTTAAATAAATGCAAATCTATATTGACCTTTTTGACATTTGAGCCTCCCAAAAGAGAAATTCTCTTGTAATGTAAACTAATAAACAAAGTTCTAAAATGCATATGTTCATAAAGTTTACAACGTTGACAAATAAGACGGAAAATTTTTTCTGACATATAACGAAAATAATGTGAAACCTTGAAAAATTAAATTCGACGAAGACCCTAACCAGGAATTTTCTAAACATGTTTATACACTAGTGATTTTGATTCTTATAACAATTAAAAATTTCTTATAAGGTCGACCACAAAAAATTCTAATAAGAATAAAATTTGTTATAAAAACCAGTGATACTTTTATAAGAAATTTCAAATTTTTTTTCAGGAAATTTTTAAACAGCTCGTACATCTCTGGAATTTTTATTAAAAAAATTGTTTACAAACATTTCTACAGAAAATAAAATTTTATAAGAAAAGCTTTTATTTTAAGAATCTTGAAAATTCGACCTTTTTTTAAAACGATGAATTAATGAATTTAAATCATCGATGGTAAATCTCAGAAAAAAATTCTCGTATTATGATTTTTCAACGTTGTAAACTTTGTGAACATAAAATGCCCTGCTTTACTTAATCATAAATAACTGACTTGCTAAAACAAAAAATCTAAAATCCGTTAACTCTCATTACAAATCCCATGCAACGTCAACTTTTCGCGTCCTTTTTTCTTTATTTTCAATTAAATTTCCTAATCCCAAGTAGTCGTAGAACCCGAAACTCGCGTGAAAAAGTCGTAACAACTCGTTTTAGGATTTCTAAAAAAAGCGCCGGCCGGAATTGATTTAAAAACGAAATGCCGGCAAAAGAAAGATGGCGTGTATATATAAAACCGGCCGCGCGCGCAATTATTCCATTTTCTTCTTTTTCCGCAATGGAAGCCGGCAAGGCGCGGGTCGCGAAACGGCTTTTTGTCACGAGACACGTGCTCGGCTTTTACCCACGAATCACCATAGTTGGCGATTCCGCTCTCGCCGGATCGCTGACTGCTCAATTGTCTCGGCCGCAGCCGATGAAAGTTCTAATGGAAATTAGATTAGCCAACTCTATCGCAATTGCGACGTTCGCCACATCTCACCGAGAACGGGGAATCATCCATCAACAACAATGGTTTCCGTGGATAGTACAAGTTCCTCAAGTTCCAAACGTTGAAAAAGTAACGAAATAAAAACAGTATTGTATCCATTACCTTTTATAGTAAAATAATAATTAATAATAATAATATAAAATAATAATTTTTATAATAATAAAAAATAAAATAAAAAATATATTATATATTCTTATATCATTATGATATATAATAATAATAATAATAATAATAATAATAATAATAATATAAAATAATAATAATATAATAGTAGATTTCGTACTCGGGAGCTATCGCCGATTTTGGCGAGGCCGAAGGTTTTATCCCGAGCCGAAGGCGAGGGACAAAATCGGCTGAGCCAAAA
>JAPYZL010082347.1:0-19266 GCA_030522825.1 Platygaster orseoliae
TAAAAAGGTTTTTTTTTTAAATAAATTTATTCATGACAAATATTTGTAATGAATTTTTTGTTGAATTTGTCCGGATTTTGGTGGCGCACCCTGTATTTTGCTACCTAGCTTTGCGAATCGATCCTATGGTGATATTCAATTGCGTATGTTTTAGTGATTGACACTATCTTAATGCTCTATTTAATCGCTAATTTATTACACTAACTGTGAATCAAACACTCTATTTAAAAAAAAGTACGCTACATTTGCTACCAAGACTTTGCGAATCGATCCTCTGGTGATATTCAATTGTGTGTGTTTTAGTGATTGACACTTTATTATTGCTCTTATTAAACGCAAAAGAAAAACATTAACTAAGAATCAAACAATCTGTTTCAAAAAAAGTACGCGACATTTTGCTACCTAGGATTTGCAAATCGATCTTATGGTGATATTCAATTGCGTATGTTTTAGTGTTGGACACCATCCTAATGCTCTAATTAAACTCTAAATAAATACGCTAACTGAAAATCAAACACTGAATTAAAAAAAAAAGTATGCTATATTTTCTTACCTAGACTCTGCGAATCGATCCCATAGTGAAATTCAATTGCATATGTTTTAGTGTTTGCCACCATCTTAATGCTCTAATTAATTGTTAAATAAATACACTAATTTAGAATCAAACACTGAATTTAAAAAAAAGTACGCTACATTTTGCTACCTAATTTTTGCGAATCGATTCTATGGTGATATTCAATTGCGTATGTTTTAGTGATTTACACTTTCTTATTGCTCCATTCAATTGCTAATTTAATACACTCAATGAGAATCAAAAACTGTATTTAAAAAAAAGTACGCTACAATTTGCTAGCTAGAATTTGCGTATCGATCTTATGGAGATATTCAATTGCGTATGTTTTAACGATTGACAATATCTTAATTCTCCAATTAAGCACTTAATAAATACACTAACTGAGAATCAAACACTCTATTTAAAAAAAAAGTACACTACATTTTCTACCTAGACTCTGCGAATCGATTTCATAGTGAAATTCAATTGCGTATGTTTCAGTTATTGACACAATCCTAATGTTCTTATGAAACTCTAATGTAATACAGTAACTAAGAATCAAAAACTCTATTAAATAAAATGTACACTATATTTTGATACCTAGACATTGCGAATCGATCCCATAGTGATATTTAATCGCGTATGTTTTAGTGATCGACATGATCCTAATGTTTTTATTGACCGCTAAATAAATAAACTAACTGAGAATCAAACACTTTATTGAAAAAAGTTTACGCTACATTTTTCTACGTAGACTTTGCAAATTAATCCTATGGTGATCTATAATTGCGTATGTCTTAATGATTGACACCAACCGAATGCTCTTATTATACGCTAAAGAAATACACTAAGTTAGAATCTAATACTCACTCCATTTGAAAAAATGTACGCTTCATTTTGCTACTTAGACTTTGCGAATCGATCCTATGGTGAAATTCAACTGCGTATGTTTAAGTGTTTGACAGCATCTTAATGCTTCTATTCAACGCTAAATAAATACACTAACTGCGAATCGAATACGTTATTCAAAAAAATGTACGCTACGTTTTTCTACGTAGAATTAGCAAATCAATCCTATGGTGATATACAATTGCGTATGTTTTAGTGATTGACATTTGATTATTGCTCTTCTCACACGTTAAAGAAATACACTAACTAAGAACCAAAAACTCTATTAAAAAAAATGTACGCTACATTTTTCTACCGAGACTTTGCGAATCAATCTTATAGTGGTACTCAATTGCGTATGTTTTAGTGATTGACACTATCTTATCGCTCTCATTAAACGCTTAATAAATACACTAACTGAGAATCAAAAATCAAACACTGAATTTAAAAAAAAGTTTGCTACATTTTGCTACCTAGACTTTGCTTATCGATCCTATGGTGGTATTCAATTGCGTATGTTTTAGCGATTGACACTATCGTAATGTTCCATTGGAACACTAATTTAATACACTAACTGAGAATCAAACACTCTATTTAAAAAAAAGTACGCTACATTTTGCTACCTGGACTTTGCGTATCGATGTTATGGTGATATTCAATGGCGTATGTTTAACGATTGACAATATCTGAATTCTCCAATTAAACGCTAAATAAATACACTAACTTAGAATCAAACACTCTATGTAAAAACATGTACGTTACATTTTGCTACCTAGACTTTGCGAATCGATTCTATGGTGATATTCAATTGAGTATTTTAGTAATTGACACATTTTTAATGTTCTTATGAAACGCTAAATAAATACACTAACTAAGAATCGAAAACGCTATTAAAAAAAAAGTACGCTACATTATGCTACCTAGACTTTGCAAATCGGTCCTCTGGTGATATTCAATTGCGTATGTTTTAGTGATTGAAACTGTATTATTGCTCTTATTAAACACTAAATAAATACACTAACTGAGATTCAAACACTCTAATTGACAAAAACTACGCTACATTTTTCAATATAGACTTTGCGAATCGATCCTATGGTGATATTCAATTGCGTATGTTTTAGTTATTAACACATTACCATTGCTCTTATTAATTGCTAAAGAAATATATTAACTAAGAATCAAACAGTCAATTTCAAAAAAAGTACGCTACATTTTGCTACCTAGACTTTGCGAACCGGTCCTATGGTGGTATTCAATTGCGAATGTTTTAATAATTTACACAATCTTAATTCTCTAATGAAACGATAATTTAATACACTAACTTACAATCAAACTCTTTATTTAAAAACATGTACGCTACATTTTGCGAATCGTTGTTATGGTGATATTCAATTGCGTATGCTTTAGTGAATGACACTATCTTAATGTTTTCATTAAACGCTTAATAATTACACTAACTGAGAATTAAACACTGAATTTAAAGAAAAGTACGCTACATTTTGCTACCTAGACATTGCGAATCGATCCTATGGTGTTATTAAATAGCGTCTGTTTTAGTGATTAACACTATCTTAAAGATCCATTTAAATGCCAATTCAATACACTAACTGAGAATCAAACACTCTATATAAAAAAATGTACGCTACATTTTGCTACCTAGACTTTGCGTATCAATCGTATGGTGATAACTCTCAAATTAAACGCTAAAAAAATACATTAACTGAAAATCAAAACCTCTAATTAAAAAAAATTACGTTAAATTTTGCTACCTAGACTTTGCGAATTTATTCTATGGTGATATTCAGTTGCGTATGTTTCAGTGATTGATACTATCTTAATGCTCTAATTAAACGCTAAATAAATGCACTAATTGAGAATCAAACAATGAATTTAAAAAAAAGTACGATACATTTTGCTTCCTAGACTTCGCGAATCGATCACATGGTGAAATTCAATTGCATACGTTTTATTGATTGACACTTTATTATTGCTCTTATTAAAGGCTAAAGAAATACACTAACTGAGAATTAACACTGTATTTAAAAAAAAGTACGCTATATTTTTTTACCTAGACTCTGCGAATCAATCCCATGGTGAAATTCAATTGCGAATGTTTTAGTCAGTGACATAATGTTGATGTTCTCATGAAACGCTAATTTAATACATAAACTAAGAATCAAACACTCTATTAAAAATAATGTACGCTACATCTTGCTACCTAGACATTGCGAATCGATCCCCTGGTGATATTCAATTGCATATGTTTTAGTGATCGACACTATCCGAATGTTCTTATTGAACGGTAAATAAATACACAAACTGAGAATCAAACTCTCTATTCAAAAAAAAGTACGCTACATTTCACTACCTAGACTTCGCGAATCGATTCTATGGTGATATTCAATTGCGTATGTTTCAGTAATTGACACAGTCTTAATGCTCTTATGAAACGCTAAATAAATACACTAACTACGAATCAAAAACGTTATTCAAAAAAAAGTACGCTACATTATCTACCTAGACATTGCGAATCGATCCTATGGTGATATTTAATTGTGTATGTTTGAGTTTTTGACACAATCTAAATGCTTTATGAAACGTTAATTTAATACACTATCTAAGAATCAAACACTCTATTAACGAAAATGTACGCTACATTTTGCTACCTGCATTTTGCGAATCAATCTTTAGTGATATTCAATTGCGTATGTTTTAGCGAATGACACTATCGTCATGCTCTAATTAAAAGCTAAATAAATACACTAACTGAGAATCAAACACTATATTTAGAAAATAGTATGCTACATTTTTATACCTAGACTCTACAAATCGATACTCTGGTGATATTCGATTGCGTATATCTCAATGACTGACACTCTTCCAATGCTCTTATTAAATGCTAGAGGAATACACTAACTAAGATTCAAACACTCTATTTCAAAAAATGTACGCTACATTATGCTACCTAGACTTTGCAAATCTATCCTACAGTTATATTCTATTGCTTATGTCTCAATGATCGGCACTATCCAAATGCTCTTATTAAACGCAAAAGAAATTTATTAACTAAGGATCAAACACTTTATGTTAAAAAATGTACGCTATATTTAAATACCTAGACTTTGCCAATCGATCCTATGGTGATATTCATTTGCGTATGTCTTAATTATTAACACTTTCGGAATGCTCTTATTAAACGCTAAAAAAATACACTAACTAAGAATCAAACACTCTTTTTAAGAAAATGTACGCTACATTTTGCTACATAGACTTAGCAAATCGATCCTATGGTGATATTCGATTGGGTATTTCTTAATGATTGACACTTTCTGATTGCTCTTATTAAACGCTTAAGAAATACACTAACTAAAAATCAAACACTCTATTTCAAAAAAGGTACGCTAAATTTCGGTACCTAAACTTTGTAAATCTATCATATGGTGATATTCTATTGCGTATGTCTCAATAATTGACACTTTCTGAATGCTCTTATTAAACGCTAAAGGAATACGCTAACTAAGAATCAAACACTCTATTTAAAAAAATGTACGCTACATTTTACTACCTAAACTTTGCAAATCAATCCTATGGTGAAATTCGATTGTGTATGTCTTAACGATTGACACTTTCTGAATTCTCGATTGCATGCTACTTTAATAATTGTCAAGCAATGAAAATCGAGCCGGATAAAGAAACTTGCGAAATAGGAATTGTTATTTCGACTACTACCTTAAACAGGGAAAATTTTTCATGAAAATTCAAATTTCTCAAATTGCGGACCTTGGATTTTGCTGATTCTTTGCACAGTCAATCTTTGACTTACTTTTATAATTATCAAGCAATAAAAATCGAGCCGGATAAAGAAACTCGCGAAATAGGAATTTTTATTTCAACTACAAGCTTGAACAGAGAACATTGTTCATGAAAATTCGAATTTCCCGAATTGCAGACCTTGGATTTTGCTGATTTGATGCATAGTCAATCCTTGACTTACTATTATAATTATCAAGCGATATAAATCGAGGTGGATAAAGAAACTTGCGGAATAGGAATTCTTCCTTCGATTCCTTGCGTGAACAGGGAATATTGTTTATGAATCTTCGGTTTTATCGAATTGCGGACCTTGGATTTTGGTGTTTTTCTGCATAGTCAATCTGCGAATTACTATTATAATTATCAAGCAGTGAAAATCAAGCTGGATGAAGAAATTCGCAAAATAGGAATTTTTATTCCAACTACTAGCTTGAACAGGGAACATTGTTCATGGAAATTATAATTTCTCAAATTGTGGACCTTGGATTTTGCTGATTTTTTGCATCTTCAATCTTTGACTTACTGCTATAATTATCAAGCGATTAAAATCGAGGTGGATAACGTAACTCGCGAAATACGAATTTTTCCTACGACTACTAGTGTGAACAGGGAACGAAGTTCATGAACATTCGGTTTTCTCGAATTGCGGACAGTGGATTTTGGTGTTTTTATAGATAGTCAATCTTTGAATTACTTTTATAATTATCAAGCAATAAAAATCGAGCCAGATGAAGAAACTTGCAAAATAGGAATTTTTCTTTTAACTACTAGCTTCTACAGGGAACAATGTTCAAGAAAATTCGGTTTTCTCGAATTGCGGACCTTAGATTTTGGAGTTTCTCTGCATGGTAAATCTTTGAATTACTTTTATAATTATCAAGCAATACAAATCGGGCCGGATATCGAGCAATTACTGTATATATTCGTTTTACAGGGCGACTATTGGAAGATGAGATACGAAATGTGTCTTGCTAAGATAAAGTTGATTAAGCAAAATAGCCGATAAATCAAAAAATAATAGAGCTGCAAACGTAAAGATTTTTTTTTTTTGAAAACTGCAAAAAAACTGCAATTACTGTATATATTCGTTTTACAGGGCGACTATTGGAAGACGAGATACGAACTGTGTCGTACTAAGTTAATGTTGATTCAGCAAAATCGCCGATGTATCAAAAAATAATAAAGCTGCAAACGTAAACTTTTTTTGCCTGAAAATTGCAAAAAAAATGTAATTACTGTATATTTTCATTTCACAGGACGACTTTTAGAACACAAGATAGAAAATGTGTCGTGCGAAGGTAACATTGATTCAGCAAAATCACCGATAAATCAAAAAATACTAGAGCTGCTAAGGTAAACTTTGATTTGCTTGAAAACTGCAAAAAAACTGCAATTACTGTATATATTCGTTTTACAGGGCGACCTTTAGAAGATGAGGTACGAAATATGTCGTCCTAAGTTAACGTTGATTCAGCAAAATCTTCAATAAATCAAAAAATAATAGAGCTGCAAACGTAAACTTTCTTTTGCTTGAAAATTGCAAAAAACCTGCAATTACCGTATATATTCGTTTTACAAGGTGTCTTTTAGAGGATAAGATACGAAATAAGTCGAGCTAAGATAACGTTGATTCAGCATAATCGTGAATAAATAAAAAAATAACAGAGCTGCAAACGTTAACTTTTATTTGCTTGAAAACTGCAAAAAAATTGCAATTACTAAATATTTTCGCTTTGCAATGAGACTATTGGAAGATGAGATACGAAATGTGACTTTCTAAGTTAACGTTGATTCAGCAAAATCGCCGATAAATCAAAAAATTATAGAGCTGCAAACGTAAACTTTTTTTTGCTTGAAAACTGCAGAAACCGGCAATAACTGTATATATCTGTTTAACAGGGCGACTATTGGAAGACGATATACGAAATGTGTCGTGCTATGTTAACGTTAATTCATCAAAATCGCCGATAAATCAAAAAATAATAAAGCTGCAAACGTAAACTTTTTTTGCTTGAAAACTGCAAAAAAAAAGCAATTACTGTATATATTCGTTTTACAGGGCGACTTTTAGAAGAAAAGATAAGAAATGTTTCGTGCTAAGGTAACGTTGATTCAGCAAAACCGCCGATAAATCAAAAAATAATAAAGTTACAAAAGTAAACTTTTTTTTGCTTGAAAACTGCAAAAAAACTGCAATTACTGTATATATTCGTTTTACAGGGCGACTTTCAGAAGATAAGATACGAAACGTATCATGCTAAGATAACGTTAATTTAGCAAAAAAACCGAAAAATCAAAAAATAATAGAGCTGCAGACGTCAACTTTTTTTTCTTAAAAACTGCAAAAAAACTCCATTTACTGTATATATTCGTTTTACAGAGCGACTTTTAGAAGATAAGGTACGAAATGTGTCGTGCTAAGGTAACGTTGATTCAGCAAAATCCTTAATAAATCAAAAAATACTAGAGCTGCAAACGTAAACTTTCTTTTGTGTGAAAACTGCAAAAAAACAGGAAATTACAGTATATATTCGTTTTACAAGGTGTCTTTTAGAAGATAAGATACGAAATGTGTCGAGCTCAGATGATGTTGATTCAGCATAATCGCCAATAAATCAATAAATAATAGAGCTGCAAACGTAAACTTTTTTTTGCTTGAAAACTGTACAAAAACTGCAATTACTAAATATTTTCGCTTTGCAACTAGACTATTGAAAGATGGGATACGAAATGTGTCTTTCTACGTTAACGTGGATTCAGCAATATCACCGATAAATCAAAAAATAATATAGCAGCAAACGTAAACGTTTTTTTGCTTGAAAACTGCAAAAAAACTGCAAATACTGTATATTTTCGCTTCGCAATGAGACTATTGGAAGATGAGATACAAAATGTGTCGTGCTAAGTTAACGTTGATTATGCAAAATCGCCGATAAATGAAAAAAATAATAAAGCTCCATACGTAAACTATTTTGCTAGAAAACTGCAAAAAAACTGCAATTACTGTATATATTCGTTTAACAGGGGGACTTTTAGAAGACAAGATAGGAAATGTATTGTGCTAAGATAACGCTGATTCAGCAGAATCCTCAAAAAATCAAAAAGTTATAGAGCTGGAAACGTAAACTTTTCTTTGCTTGAAACCTGCAAAAAAACTGCAATTACTGTATATTTTCGCTTTGCAATGAGACTATTGGAAGATGAGATACAAAATGTGTCGTACTAAGTTAACGTCGATTCAGCGAAATCGCCGATATATCAAAAAACATAGAGCTGCAAACGTAAAAATTTTTTTATTTAAAAACTGCAAAAAAACTGCAATTACTGTATATATTCGTCTTGCAGGGCGACTATTGGAATTCGAGATACGAAATGTGTAGTTCTAAGTTAACGTTGAATCAACAAAATCGCCAAAAAATCAAATAATAATAAAGCTGCAAACGTAAACTTTTTTTGCTTGAAAACTGCAAAAAAAATGCAATTACTGTATATATTCGTTTTACAGGACCACTGTTAAAAGATAAGATAGGAAATGTCTCGTGCTAAGGTAACGTTGATTCAGCAAAATCACCGGTAAATCAAAAAATAAAAGAGCGGCAAACGTAAACTTTATTTAGCTTAAAAACTGCAAAAAATCTGCAATTATCGTTCATATTCGTTTTACAAGTCGACTTTTAGAAGATAAGACACGAAATATGTCGTGCTAAGATAACGTTGATTTAGCATAATCGCCAATAAATAAAAAAAAATAGTGCTGCAAACGTAAACTTTTTTTTCCTTAGATACTGCAAAAATTCTGCAATTATTGTATATTTTCGCTTTGCAATGAGGCTATTGGAAGATGAGATACGTAATGTGTCGAGCTAAGTTAACGTTTATTAAGCAAAATCGCCGATATATCAGAAAATAATAGAGCTGCAAATGTAAACTTTTTTCTGCTTAAAAACTGCAAAAAAACTGCAATTACTGTATATTTTCGCTTTGCAATGGGACTATTGGAAGATGAGATACGAAATGGGTATGCTAAGTTAACGTTGATTCAGCAAAATCGCCGAAAAAACAAAAAATAATAAAGCTGCAAACGTAAACTTTTTTTTGCTTGAAAACTGCAAAAAAACTGCAATTACTGTATATTTTCGTTTTACCGGGCGACTTTTAGAAGACAAGATAGAAAATGGATCGTGCTAAGGTAACGTTGATTCAGCAAAATCACCGATAAATCAAAAAATATTAGAGCTAAAACATAAACTATTTTTTGCTTGAAAAAATCAAAAAAACTGCAATTACTGTATATATTCGTTTTACAAGGCGATTTTCAGATGATAAGATACGAAATGTATCATGCTAAGATAACGTTAATTTAGCAAAATCACCGGTAAATCAAAAAATAATAGAGCTGCAAACGTGAACTTTTTTTTGCTTAAAAACTGCAAAAAAACTGCAATTACTGTATATTTTCGTTTTTCAGGGCGACTTTTAGAAGATAAGATACGAAAAGTGTCATGTTAAGATAACGTTGATTCAGCAGAATCTCCGATAAATCAAAAAATAATAGAGCTGCAAACGTAAATTTTTTTTGCTTGAAAACTGCAAAAAAACTGCAATTACTGTATATATTCGTTTTACAGGGCGAATGTATCGTGCTAAGGTAACGTTGATTCAGCAAAAGCACCGATTAATCAAAAAATAATAGAGCTGCAAACATAAACTTTTCTTTGCTCGAAAACTAAAAAAACACTGCAATTACGGTATATATTTGTTTTACAGGGCGACTTTTAGAATAAAAGATACGAAATGTGTTGTGCTAAGTTAACGTTGATTCACAAAAATCGCCGATATATCAAAAAATAATAGAGCTGCAAACGTAAACTTTTTTTTGCTTAAAAACTGCCAAAAAACTGGAATTCTGTATATATTCGTTTTACAGGGCATCTATTGGAAGACGAGATACGAAATGTGTCGTGCTGACATTACGTTAATTAAGCAAAATCATTAATTTATCAAAAAATAATAGAGCTGCAAACGTAAACTTTTTTTTGCTTAAAAACTGCAAAAAAACTGCAATTGCTGTATATTTTCGCTTTGCAATGAGACTATTGGAAGATTAGATACAAAATGTGTCGTCCTAAGTTAATGTTATTACAGCAAAATCGCCGATATACCAAAAAAGAATAGAGCTGCAAACGTAAACTTTTTTTTGCTTGAAAACTCCAAAAAAACTGCAATTACTGTCTATATTCGTTTTACAGAGTGACTATTGGAAGATGAGATACAAAATGGGTCGTGCTAACTTAATGTTGATTCAGCGAAATCGCCGATCAATCAAAAACTTATAAGGCTGCAAACGTAGACTTTTTTTTGCTTGCAAACTGCAAAAAAACTGCAATTACTGTATACATTCGTTTTACAGGGCGACTATTGGAAAATGAGATACGGCATGTGTCGTGCTAAGTTAAAGTTGATTCAGCAAAATCGCCGATAAATCAAAAACTAAAAGGGCTGCAAACGTGACCTTTTTTTTGCTTGAAAACCGCAAAAAACTTTAATTACTGTATATATCCGTTTTCCAGGGCGACTATTAGAAGATGAGGTACGAAATGTGTCGTGCTAAGTTAACGTTGATTCAGCAAAATCGCCGATAAATCAAAAAATAATAGAGCTGCAAACGTTAGCTTTTTTCTTGGAAACTGCAAAAAAACTGCAATTACTGTATATATTCGTTTTAGGGCGACTATTGGAAGATGAGATACGAAATTTGTCGTGCTTAGTTACGGTTGATTCAGTGAAATCGCTGATGAATCAAAAACTAATAGAGCTGCAAACGTAATCTTTTTTTTGCTTGAAAACTGTGAAAAAACTGCAATCACTGTATATATTCGTTTTACAAGGCGACTATACTTAGATGAGATACGAATTGTGTCGTGCTAAGTTAACGCTGATTTAGCGAAATCGCCGGTAAATCCAAAACTAATAGCTGTGTATTAAACACTCTACTTGAAAAAATGTACGGTTCAGTTTGCACTAAGACTTTGCAAATCGATCCTATGGTGATATTCAATTGCGTATGTCTTAATGATTGACACTTTCTGAATACTCTTATTAAACGCTAAAGAAATGCACTAACTAAGAATCAAACACTCCATTAAAAAAATGTACGCTACATTTTGCTACCTGGACGTTGCAAATCGATCCTATGGTGATTGTCGATTGCGTATGTCTTAATGATTGACACATTCTAAATGCTCCTAATAAACGCTAAAGAAATATTTTAATTAATAATCAAACAATCTATTCAAAAAAACGTACGCTATATTTTGCTACCTAGACTTTGCAAATCGATCCTATGGTGATATTCAATTGCGTATGTTTTCGTCATTGATACTATCTTACTGCTCTTATTCAACACTAAATAAATACACTTACTAAGAATCGAACACTCTATTTGAAAAAATGTACGCTACATTTTTCTACCTAGACTTTGCGAATCGATCCTATGGTGACTTAAGATTGCGTGTGTCTTAATAATTGACACATTCTGAATTCTCTTATTAAACGTAAAAAAAATATTCTAACTAAGAATTATACACTCCAATTGAAAAAATGTACGCTACATTTTTATACCTACACTTTGCAAATCGATCTTATGATGTTATTCAATTTCGTATGTCTTTATGATTGACACTTTCTGAATGGTCTTATAAATTGCTAAAGAAATACACTAATTAAGAATCAAAAAATCTATTCGAAAAAAAGTACGCTACATTATTTTACCTAGACTTTGCGAATCAATCATGTTGTAATATCCAATTGCGTATGTCTTAATTATTGACACTTTCTGGAAGCTATTATTAAACGCTGAAGAAATACACTAACTAAGAATCAAACACTCTATTTGAAAAAAAGTACGCTACATATTTCTACCAAGACTTTGCGTATCGATCCTATGGTGTTATTCGATTGCGTATGTCTTAATGAAAGACACTTCCTGAATGCTATTATTAAACGTTAAGGAAATACACTAACTAAGAATCAAAAACACTATTTGAGAAAAAGCACGCTACATTTTTCTACCGAGACTTTCCGAATAGATCCTATGGTCTCAATTAATTTCGTATGGCTTTATAAGTGACACTTCCTGAATGCTACTATTAAACGCTAAAGAAATACACTAACTAAGAATCAAACACTCTATTTGAGAAAAAGTACGCTACATTTTTTTACCTAGACTTTGCAAATCGATTCTATGGTGATATTCGATTGCGTATGTTTTCGTCATTGATACAATCTTAATGCTCTTATTCAACGCGAAAGAAATATATTAACTAAGAATCAAACACTCTATTTGAAAAAATGTACGCTACATTTTGCTACCTAGACTTTGCAAATCGATCCTCTGGTGTTATTCGATTGCGTATGTTTTAATGATTGACTCTTTCTAAATGCTGTTTTTAGACGCTAAAGAAATATACTAACGTAGAATCAAGCAATCTATTTGAAAAAATGTACACTACATTTCTATACCTAGACTTTGCGAATCGATTTTATGGTGATTTGCGATTGCGTATGTCTTAATGATTAACACTTTCTGAAGGCTATTATTAAACGCTAAAAAAATACACTAACTAAGATTCAAACATTCTATTTAAAAAAAAGTACGCTACATTTTTCTATCTAGACTTTGCGTATCGATCCTATAGTGATATTCAATTGCGTATGTTTTAGTCATTGATACTATCTTCATGCTCTTATTCAACGCTTCATAAATACACTAAGTAAGAAGCAAACACTCTATTAAAAAAAATGTACGCTACATTTTGCATCCTAGACCTTTCAAATCGATCTTATGTTTATATTCGATTGCGTATGTCTTAATGATTGACACTTTTTGAATGCTCTTCTTAAACGCTGAAGAAATACATTAACTAAGAATCAAACACTCCATTTGAAGAAAAGTCCGCTTCATTTTACTACCTAAACTTTGTGAATTGATCCTATGGTGATATTTAATTGCGTATGATTTAGTCATTGATACTATCTTAATGCTCCTATTCAACGATAAATAAATACACTAAGAATCAAACACTCAACTTAGAAAAATGTACGCTACATTTTGGTTCCTAGGCTTTACAAATCGAATCTATGGTGACATTCAATTGCGTATGTCTTAATGATTGACACTTTCGAACTGCTCCTATGAAACGCTGAAGAAATACACTAAATAAGAATGAAATTTTCTATTTAAAAAAATGTACGCTACATTTTGCTACATAGACTTTGCAAATCGATCCTATGGTGATAATCCATTGCGTTTGTTTTAATGATTGACACTTTCTGAATGCTCTTATTACACGCTAAAGAAATATACTAACTAAGAACCAAACCCTGTATTTGAAAGAATAAACGCTACATTTTTATACCTACACTTTGCGAATCGATCGTATGGTGACATTCATTTGCGTATGTCTTAATAATTGACACTTTCTGAATGATCTTTTTAAACGCTAATGAAATACACTAACTCCGGATTGGAGGGAAATTCCTTTTCCTCGGAGAAGGTTCCCTGGTTAAGCGAGAAGTTAAAATAAAAATTCGCATGTTGCGGGTTTATTTGGCGATCACATATTTGTTGCTGAATTACGATATCAGTAGCTCAAAGAGTGACTATGCAAAAAATCAGCACTCTTCCAGGTTCCGGATTGGAGAAAAATGCATTTTCCTCGTAGAAGGTTCCCTGGCTAAGCGAGTAGTTAAAATAAAAATTCGCACGTTGCGTGTTTCTTTGGCGACAACATTTTTTGTTGTTGAATTACAATATCAGCAGGTCGAAGAATCGCTATGCACGAAATAAGCACTCTACCAGGTCCCGTATTGGAGGAAAGTGCATTTTCTTGGAGAAGGTTCCCTGGTTGAGGGAGTAGTTAAACTAAAAATCGGCATCTTGTGGGTTTCTTCGGCGATCACATGGCTTGTTCCTGAATCATGATAAAAATAGGGTGAAGAATGACTATGCAAAAAATCAGTACTCCACCAGGTCCCGGATTGGAGGCAAATGCATTCTCCTCGGAGAAGGTTCCCTAGTTAAGCGAGTAGTTGAAATGAAAATTCGCATGTTGCGGGTTTCTTCGGCTATTACCTTTTTTGATGCTGAATTACGATATCAGTAGGTCAGAGAGAAACTCTGCAAAAAATCAGCACTCTAGCCGGTCCCGGATTGGAGAAAAATGCATTTTCTTCGGAGAAGGTTCCCTGGTTAATCGAGTAGTTGAAACGAAAATTCGCATGTTGCGGGTTTCTTTGGCGACTAAATTTTTTGTTGCTGAATTACGTAATCAGTAGGTCGAAGAATCGCTATGAAAAAAATCAGCACTCTACCAGGTCCCGGATTGGAGAAAAATGCATTTCCTCGGCAATGGTTCCCGGATTAAGCTAGTAGTTGATACAAAAATTCACATGTTGCGGGTTTCTTTGGCGATCACATTCTTCGTGGGTGAATTACGATATCAGTAGGTCAAAGAGTAACTATGCAAAAATTCTGCGTTCTACCAAGTCCCTGATTGGAGGAAAATGCATTTTGCTCGGAGAAGGTTCCCTGGTTAAGCGAGTCGTTGAAATAAAAATTCGCTTGTTGCTAGTTTCTATGGCGATCACATTTTTTTGCTGAATTACTATGTCAGTAGTTCGGAGAGTCACTATGCGAAAAATCAGCAGTCTAGCAGGTCCCGAATTGGAGGAAAATGCATTTTCCTCGGAGAAGGTTCCCTGGTTAAGCGAGTAGTTTAGAGTAGTTTAGATCACATTTTGTAATGCTGAATTATGATAACAGTAGGTTGAAGAGTGACTATGAAGAAAATCAGCACTCTACAAGGTGCCGGATTTGAGAAAAATGAATTTCCTTGAAAAAAGTTCTCTAGTTGAGCGAGTGAAGGAAATGAAAATACGCCCTTTGCGGGTTTCTTGGGCGATCACATTTTGTAATGCTGAATTATGCTATCTGTAGATCGAAGAGTGACTATGCAAAAAATCAGCACTTTACAAGGTCCCGGATTTGAGAAAAATGAATTGCCTTGAGGAAAGTTCTCTGGTTGAGCGAGTAGTTGAAACGAAAATTCGCATCTTGCGGGTTTCTAGGGCGATCACATTCTGTAATGCCGAATTATAATATCAGTAGGTTCAAGAGAGACTTGGCTGAAAATCAGCACTGTACAAGGTCCCGGATTTTAGAAAAATGAAGTTCCTTGTGAAAAGTTCTTTGGTTGCGCGATTGGTTTAAATGAAAATTCAAATCTTCTGGGTTTCTTGGGCGATCACATTTTGTAATAATGAATTATGCTATCAGTAGGTCGAAGAGTTACTATGGTAAAAATCAGCACTCGACAAGTTCCTGGATTTGAGAAAATAATTTTCTTGAAAAAAGTTCTCTGGTTGAGCGAGTAGTTAAAATAAAAACCCGCAACTTGCAGGTTTTTTTGGCTATTACGTTTTGTAATGCTGAATTATGCTAGCAGTAGATTGAAGAGTGACTATGCAAAAAATCAGCACTCCTCAAGGTCCCGGAATTGAGAAAAATGAATTTCCTTGAGTAAAGTTCTCTGGTTGAGCGAGTTGTTTAAATAAAAATCCGCATCTTGCGGGTTTCTTGGGCGATCACATTTTGTAATAATAAATTATGATATCAGTAGGTTGAAGAGTGATTATGCAAAAAATCAGCACTCTACAAGGTCCCGGATTTTAGAAAAATAAATTTCCTTGAGAAAAGTTCTCCGATTGAGCGAGTAGTTGAAATGTAAATTTTCATCTTGTGGGTTTCTTGGGCGAACTCATTTTGTAATGCTGAATTATGTGATCAATAGGTCGAAGAGTGACAATGCAAAAAATAGGCACTCTAAAAGGTCCCGGATTTGCGAAAAATGAATTTCCTTTAAAAAAGTTCTCTGGTTGAGCGAGTTGTTGAAATGAAAATTCGCATCCTGCGGGTTACTTTGGCGATCACATTTTAAAATGCTGAATTATGCTATCAATAGGTCGAAGAGTGACTATGAACAAAATCAGCACTCTACAAGGTCCGGATTTGAGAGAAATGACTTTCCTTGAGAAAAGTTCTCTGGTTGAGCTAGTAGTTGAAACGAACATTCGCATCTTGCGGGTTTCTTGCGCGATCACATTTTATAATGCTGAATCGTGCTATCAGTAGGTCGAAGAGAGACTATGCATAACATCAGCAATCCTCAAGGTCCCGGATTTGAGAAAAATGAATTTTATTGATAACAGTTCTCACTGAGCGAGTAGTTGCAATAAAAATCCGCATCTTGCTGGTTTCTTATGCGATCAGATTTTATAATGCTGTATTATGATATTAGTAGGGTTGACCAGTGACTATGCAAAAACTCAGCAATCTACAAGTTCCCGGATTTGAGAAAAATGAATTTCCTTGAGATAAGTTCGCTGGATAAGCGAGTATTCGAAATGAACATTCGCATCTTGTGGGTTTCTTGGGCGATCACATTTTGCAACGATGAATTAAGCTATCAGTAGGTCGACGAGTGACTATGCAGAAAATGAGCACTCTACAAGGTCGCGGATTTGAGAAAAATGAATTTCCTTGAGAAAAGATTTCTGTTTGAGCGAGTAGTTGAAATGAAAATTCGCATCCTGCGGGTTTCTTTGGCGATCACATTTTAAAATGCTGAATTATGCTATCAATAGGTCGAAAAGTGACTATGAAAAAAATCAGCACTCTACAAGGTCCCATATTTTGTCAAATGAATTTCCTTGAGAAAGTTCTGTGGTTTAGCGAGTAGTTGAAATAAAAATCCGCATCTTGCGGGTTTCTTGGGTAATCCCATTTTGTAATGCTGGATTATAATATTAGCAGGTTGAAGAGTGACTATGCAAAAAATCAGTACTCTACAAGGTCCCGGACTTGAGAAAAATATATTTCATTGAGAAAAGTTCTCTGGTTGAGCGTATCTTTGACATGAAAATTCGTATCTTGCGCGTTTTTCGGGCGATCACATTTTGTAATGCTGAATTGTGCTATTAGTAGGTCGAAGAGTGACTATGCGAAAAATGAGCGCTCTACATAGTACCGGATTTGCGAAAAATGAGTTTCCTTGAAAAAAGTTCTCTGTTTGAGCGGGTAGTTGAAATAAAAATCCGTTACTTGCAGGTTTCTTGGGCGATCACATTTTGTAATGATGAATTTTGATATCAGTTGGTTGAAGAGTGACTATGCAAAAAATCAGCACTCTACAAGATCCCGGATTTGAGAAAAATGAATTTCTCCGAAGAAAAGTTCTCCAGTTCAGCGAGTAGTTTAAATAAAAAGCCGCATTTTGCGGGTTTCTTGAGCGATCACATTTTGTAATGCTGAATTATGATGTCAGTAGATTGATGAGTTACTATGCAAACAATTAGTACTCTACAAGGTGCCGGATTTGAGAGAAATGAATTTCCTTGAGACAAGTTCTATGGTTGAGCGGGTACAGGAAATGAAAATTCGCATCGTCCGGGTTTCTTGGGCGATCACATTTTTAATGCTGAATTATGCTATTAGTAGGTCGAAGAGTGACTATGAAAAAAATCAGCACTCTACAAGGTCCCGAATTTGAGAAGAATGAATTTCCTTGAGAAAAGTTCTCTGGTTGAGCGAGTAGTTGAAATGAAAATTTACATCTTGCGGGTTTTATGGGAGTTCACATTCGGTAATGCCGAATTATGATATCAGTAGGTTCAAGAGTGTCTAGGCAGAAAATCAGCACTGTACAAGGTCTCGGATTTTAGAAAAATGAATTTTCTTGAGAAGGGTTCTCCGGTTGAGCGAGTAGTTGAAATGAAAAGCCGCATCATGCGGGTTTCTGGGGCGATCACGTTTTGTAATGCTGAATTATGATAACAGTAGGTTGAAGAGTGACTATGAAAAAAATCAGTACTCTACAAGGTCTTGGATTTGAGAAAAATGAATTTCCTTGAGAAAAGTTCTCTGGTTGAGCGAGTAATTGAAATGAAACTTCGAATCTTGCGGATTTCTTGGGCGATCACATTTTGTAATGCTTAATTATGCTATCAGTAGGTCGAAGAGTGACTATGCAAAAAATCAGCACCCTGAAAGTTCCCGGATTTGAGAAAAATTCATTTTCTTGAAAAAAGTTCTCTGGTTGAGCGTGTAGTTTTAATAAAAACCCGCATCTCGCGGGTTTCTTGGGCGATTACATTTTGTAATGCTGAATTATGCTACCAGTTGGTCGAAGAGTGACTATGCAAAAAATCAGCACCCTACGAGGTCCCGGATTTGAGAAAAATGAATTTCCTTGTGAAAAGTTCTCTGATTGAGGGAATAGTTTGAATAAAAATCCGCATCTTGCGGGTTTCTTGAGCGATAACATTTTGTAATGTTGAATCATGATATTACTAGGTTGGAGAGTGACTATGCAAAAAATCAGCACTGTACAAGTTTCCGGATTTGAGAAAAATTAATGTCTTTGAAATATATCTCTGGTTGAGCGAGTAGTTTAAATAAAAATCTCCATCTTTCGGGTTTCTTGGGGTATGACATTTTGTAAAGCTGAATTAGTGTATCAGTAGGTTAAAGAGTGATTTTGCAAAAAATCAGCAATTTACAAGTTTCCGGATTTGAAAAAAATTAATTTCCTGAGAAAAGTTCTCTTGCTGAGCGAGAAGTTGAAATGAAAATTCGCATCTTGCGGATTTCTTCGGTGATTACATTTTGTAATGCCTTATTATGCTATCAGTAGGTCGAAGAGTGAGTAAGCAAAAAATCAGCACTCTACAATGTCCCGATTTGAGAAAAATGAATTGTCTTGGGAAAAGTTCTCTGGTTGAGCGCATAGTTTAAATAAAGATTCGCAAATTTCGGGTTTCTCGGGCGATCACATTTTGTAATGCTGAATTATGATATCAGTAACAGGTTGGCTGATAAGTCCCCGGTCTGACACATAGATGGCGTCGCTAGTATTAAATGCATATTATTTTTATATAGTACCAACCTTCAAATG
>JAPYZL010082353.1:0-10468 GCA_030522825.1 Platygaster orseoliae
ATTTTATCAAACTTTCAGATTTAAACACTAAGAATTTAGTAATTATGTTTCTAATTTTTGCCTTATAAAACTTCTCGATTTTGACACAAGATTTCAAAATAAATGACTGTTACTATGTGAACAATTTCGTTTGCTAAAACAAAATTTCAAATTCGAATAAGCAGCGAACAATTACAAAAATGGCTTGGATTTGAAAAAATTGGTTTCATTAAAATGGATTTAGTGAAAATTACTTCTCGTGAATATGGACTTCGTGAAAACGTTCATTCATGAAAACGGATTCGTGAAAATGGCATTCATGAAAAAGGCTTTCGTGTGAACGGTTTTTCGTGAAAAAAACTATTCGCGAAAAAGGCCATTCGTGAAAATGGATTTCGTGAAAACGATCTTTCGTGAAAAAAATCATTTGTGAAAAAAGCCATTCGCGAAAACTACCGGGAATCTATATCAGCTTTTCATTTACTACTTTTATATGTTATCCAATTGCTAGACCACTGTTGGGTCAGGTTGAAAGTTCCAGGCTGAATAATGAGACCCATCAGCCATTCATTGTTAATTTAGATAATGGAATAATTAGGAATTGCAATTTGCAAAAAATGAAAATTTTCACAGAAAAATACGGATTTGAGTAAAACTAAGGCAAAAGAATTTAAAATACTTGATCTTACAAACGTTTATATTTCCATACGTTTCGTGAATTCAGTAAAGAGAACATACGTAATTTTAAATTTTAGACAGATGATAATTCAATGAAAAAGAGTGCGTGTGCGTAAACCAATATGATTTCTACCTGATTCAAGCTACTTTTCCGGCCTTTTCTTTGTTTCTTATAAAAAATTATGGTTCCCCGAACTGTCCTTGGTTTTTTTTGTCGAAAGCTTCTTTTAACTGATCCTCTAAAGTACTAACTGCAGCTCTGTAATTGGTTATGTCAATAAATACCTTTTCCTTGAATCTAAGGTCTAGTAATGTCGCGAGTCTAAATTAAAATTAAGTTTAAGAATTCAAAATTTCCATCCCAATCAGAAGTTCAAATGCATGATTACTTTCGTTGTAAGAAAAAAACTTACTGTGTGACAGTCCTTTGTTCATAAATATTCAGTCTTTTGCAAGCCTGCTTCAAATTCTCAAGAAGATTTTTTTAAATCGGATATTGAAATCGCGATCGACTTTTGGTCAACATGTCTTTCAGCCCTTTGATTGTCGATATTATCAGGCTAATGCTGCGATACGAGGAACCACTGACCAATTTTGTAGCTTCTGAGAAAGGTTGAAGCACATCCAATATTTCAGGCAAAGCCTCTAGTTCATCTGCATTCAATGGTTTTGCAGAAAATTTCTTCACTCTTGCGATGACTGAATGTAACAAATCAATGACAGGAGCAACGCTTTGCAGCATTTCATACGTCGAATTCCATCTTGTATTTCACTTCTTGAATTTATTCAACTTTTTCCAAATTCTGCGTTCAAAAGTCGCACTTCGACAGTACTTATGTGAAAAAATTGAACGATATCCTTTACTTTTTTTATTATTGTTAATACTGACACTCTTTCTGTAATATTTTTATCATCAGGAATTCTGTAAATAAAAATATTTCGTTATATTCAGCAAATTACATTGAATTAATTTTTTAGAAACGCCATATCTGTTAGTTTTAAATTTATTTAAACATCAATATCTTCATGTGTTTCCTCGCTGGTAACTCACTTCGAAAATTATCAGCTGATTCAGCTAATCAACAATACCTTTCTACTTCCTGTACGTGTTTCTCTCTCAGCCAGTCCAACTGTGAAAGCAGTTGGGTCGTTCTAGACATTGGAACATATTCATTTTGATCTTTGGATGCGATTGCACCGGAAACCACAATATTCAACATGTGAGCAAAACATCCAAGATGACGCAGCCCCATTTGTTCTGTAGCTAGCTTCATGTTCCGCCCATGGTCAGTGACTGCACATATAACATTTGTTTCAATCAGTCACTTGAAATTTCGTTCTCAATTATTTCTGCAATATTTTTTTCGGTTTGAGCTTTATCCGAAACATGCACAAGTTGCAATAGTCTTTGAAAATGTTTTTTTTTTTACTGGAGATTTTCTTGGCGATTTTCTCGTAGAAAATGTGTCCCTTGAAAAAGACCACATAATTAAGATTAATTTTTTGCAGGCAGAAAAAATTATGATTTAAAAATAAGCAAGTTCATATATATCTCCGGGAGTAAATACTAATACTTAAACATGATAGAACTATGTTTTGCTCTTTTGTAGCTAAAAGCATAAAACTTGCAGGAAGTATGATTCTTATTTCGCTTCTGACTGGAAATCATCAAGTTCGAAGAAGAATCATAAAAATAATACTTGTTCTTGATATTAATACAATACATCTTTTATAGAAGCAAAATCAATATGAATAAGCGACAAGAAACTATAAAATGACGTTATTGAAAAATGCATACATAAAGATTACGTAACACAGATGCGAATCGACAGGGGGGGAGGGGCTGAGGAAAACTACTCCTTGCCCCCCTCCTCCTCTAAAATAAACAGGAAAAGTGGAAAAAATAATTATGTTTCTTTATGATATGTTATATTTACCTATATATCTATTTAGTATTTAAATTATGTATTTATTCACTGAAACGTAAATATTTATTCTCCAATGTTTAATTTATAACTGAAAAATGTTGAATGAACTACTTTAAAAAGCTGTAAACAATTATGAATATGTGAATAAGAATAAAATTTTAAAGTCAATATAAACAAATATTTACTAAAAACGAGAAGCCTGTTCGTTCTAACAATGAAATTACATACCGAATCCTAAATAAACAATTCAGCAAAAAAGTCGATGGGCGCCTTTCGGTTTGATGAGTTCGTCAAATTAACTTTCATGAGATCTCCATCGAGCTTGTTCCGAGGCCATGAACCGCAACAGAAAATACATGAAGGAACCCCAACACGTATCTCCCATCTCAGGAATGACGACTGTCGAAGCTTGGAAAAAGAGATTGACTCGCGTTAGTTGCTACAACGTATAGTTCAAGAAGTGTAGGTACGCAATGTTCAGGGGATTTTTGAGAAATTCCAGGACTATGTTCGCTTGCACAGCATCCCCTCTTTCGACTTCTTGTCTTAAGTAATTCATCAAAGATTCGTTGTCGACGTTTTCAATGACACTTCGTATCAAATCTTTGTACGACAACCACTGAATTCTTGATGGCTGAAGAATTCTTCTGACTTCCTTGTTGACTGTGACCTGATGGTGGATGAAGCCTTGCTTTCTCAGTGAGCTCTTGGAAAAGTAATTGAAGATGGAACGGCATACGGCATGTATGTTTTTCGGCAATTCGGAAAATGCTTTGGACACCATGGAACCTTTATGTTAATTTGCATGCACACGCACAAAATGCAAAGTTCTTACCTTCATTATTCCAGGAGTGCTTTTCATAAAGCAATCATTTTTGTCTGCAAGCGCACAAACTTCTCGCCAACTGAAAATGTTAAAAAATGTGTAACTTTGTTATTTGAAGTTTTTATAATTATGATTCTGTATAATCCTAACTGCGCACCCGTATGGGCAACTTCCTCTCCTTTCTACAAACTCCTTCTCTGTTTCCCTGTCCTCCTCCACAAGTATTTCCTCGTCTTCCTCTTCCTCATTTATTTGAGATTATTTTTCTATACGAAAGCTTCAAAAACATCCGACAGCACTAGATGTGATGACTTTGATGGCTGTTCATCTAGAGATTTGAAAACAGCAGCGATATCAACACCGCTAAGCTCAAAATGGTCGCTAGAAATATTGATTTTCAAATATTAAACCGAACTATTTTCAGTAGTTCAAAGTTAAAAGAAAACTTTAATGAATGCAAATTTCGTTTTTTGAAATTCGTTCGGTGATTCTTGCGGTGACAGACGGAGGAACACCATTCATCGCAATGCCAAGGTACACGCCTATTTCTGTCCCTGAAATCTTTCTGATGCTCAATTGTTGGCCATCGTGTTGTTTTTCTGTAAAAATAAATTGAACATTCTTTCATATTTCAGCCTTCAAATGTTAATCTTGTCTGCCCATAAAAATACTTTACAAGTGTTTTGATACTGACACTTAGTATTTATTTAGTTTGTAAATGATTCAAAATTTCAAGTTTCAAATACAACGTTTCTCAGATGTTCAACATTTTTGTAAATTCAATTTTTTTTCATAAAACACTACGTTACAACAATTTATCAAATTTATTTTCTGTAACGAGTTGAAAAATTTTTTTTCAATTAAAAAAAAATTTGAAAAACACTAAAAATAACCGGAATCTTCAAAATAGTAATATTTGGTATAGATATTTTTGTTTCAAAAATTTATGAAAAGAACAAAAGCAATCAAAGATTACAATTCAAAAGCAATTAATTCTGTGAACGAGTGTAGAAATTCAACTAAATATCAGATCATCAATGATATAATTGAAATTCAAAAAATGAAAAGGGTAGAAAAATTTTCAGCAATCTTTGAATTAGTCAAAATCCATGCAAATACTGTCTTATAGAAAGTTTATTGAAACACTTCAAAACTGTTTACCCAAATTTTTTTAAGGAATAGGACGTTGTGTTCGGTCGGATTGTTGGACAAATGCCCGTCCCTAATCGATGAATCCAAATAAAAGACATGCCCTCAGAAAGAAAATCGACGTTTCTTTATCGTTTGTATTATATAGTAAACTAAAGAAATTCTATTTAAAACTTTCAGCATTGAAGCAGAAAAAATTTAGATTTTTTTTTGACACGCTTTAAAAAATATACATTGTGCGACCTTAATGGATGCATACAAATATGTTACAAAAACTTGAATGTATTGTTCAACTTATTTTTCATTCATCTAGTCTCACAACAAAACTAAATGTGTCATAATGTTAATATTTTCATGCATCCAATTTGTTTATTGTCTGATTGATATTACAGATATACTTGTCGAGAAATGCTACGGTGTTTACGTTGAATCTTTTTATTTAACTGTATCTCAAAAAAAAAAAAAAAAAATACAACGCCTCTAGCATCGACAACTATACACGAAACCTCGAGTTCAGAGTTTCACTCATTTTAATCAAGCAATATCACAAAAGAATATCCAAGCCACAGTGCTCACACATCATTGTTATAAGGATTCAGATTTTTTACGAATAATCTTGACAGTTCATCGTATTTTGAGTTTATTTTACAGAACTTGGAGCAATTTAACATCTTTCTATAAAGAATGAATTAAAATGATTTGCTCCTTCATTCACACTATCTTCCGATTTTCACACCATGCCAAATGGTACGACGCGTGTACATTGCAAAATACAAAAAAATGTAGACGTTTTTTTTAAATTTCTAACGCCATCATTGTACATGAATACTCTGCAATTTTATAGGTCTTCTAGTGTACTTCTCACAAAACAAAGGACATCAGACATAGACGAAAAAATAACTCAAATAACTGGACTGGCGACAGTCACGGTGCTATCAATATTACTCTTCAACATTACATCCTGAAAAAGACGTATGGCATACATCGACACTCGCTTTGTTCATTTTTTTTAATCCATCTGATGTCTAAAATTTCATCACGAAAATGTTTTGTGAAAAAAACTGAAAAAAGTATTTCGACTGTTTTTTTCGATATTTGAGGCAGAAACAATAATTTTTAGTTTCATGGAGAATTATCCATACATGTCATGTATTTTTTTTGTACATTGTAGCACTTTGGAACATTTGTGGACAATAAGAAACAAAAACTTTTACTAGTTTTTCAAGTTTCAACTTCATTCCGGCTTTCTTTCACATCACGTATTCATACCACGTATTTATAATACATAGACAACTCGTAATTCATTAGCTTTAATTAGGTTACATTTCTCACGGTAACAGTGACGTGGTTTTTATGTTTTTTATAATTATTTGTTTTTCTGTTGTGTCGGAGGATTTATGTGAAGTTTTAATTTTATGATTTTGGGATCTAATAGGGGTTACTAGGATTTAGGTGTTTATATAAGAGATGTAAAGAATCTGGTCTTGGAGCCACATAGGCTGAGACGAATAAAGGATGATTAACTTGAAAACTTTCTGTTTTTATGACATGTTACTCACGAATGACATATTTTTTATAGAACATGATTAAAACGTTTTTAAGACAAATCTATAACTTCTGATTTCTCCGCTATTATTACTTTACATTGTTGTCGGTAACAATGACGTGGTTTTTTCGTATGATTTGTTGGACTTCACAATTACATTTTCTGATAAACCTCATAATCGAAAAAACGTATTAACTGTTCTAATTATAAGTACCTATCTGTTTTACATACCACCCTAGAAAACTACTTTGGTCACTACGACGTAATTAGTACGTCGCCAAGCTACGTTGTTGTTACGTCGCCATGAAGGCAAAATTTCTACAGCGCTTTCGTCGGGGCAACGTTATATAAGAGACGTCGTAGTCAGTTGATGCAACGAGAAAATAATGACGTACTCGTAACGTTGCTGGTACGTCGAAGTGACGTGATAAAAAATTTCTACTAATTCATTATTGTTTATTATACCTAATTTTAACAAAAATTAAGAATTACAGTTTGTTTTGGGCATAATTAGGCAAATGCACAGAAAGTCTGTGTCGTAACGTAGAACTACGTCAATCATTCGTAAGTCTTATGTCGACTTTATGAAGGCGAGCAAAATCGAGTCAAGGTAAAGTCAAGGTAAAGTCAGGTTGAGCTCAAGTAAATGTCAAGGTCAAAGTCAAGAACCTTGACCTTATTCGACCTTAACCTGCTTTTAATTTGACTCTCATTTGACCTTGACCTGACTCTTATTTCACTTAACTTGATTTGACTTTACTCTGACTCTGCCTTGACTTGAATCTGATTTTACATTGAACTGACTCTGATTTGACCTCAACCCGACACTGTCTTGACCTTGACCCGACTGTGACATATTTTCGTGATATACCTACACCCCCCAATTTGCTCAATATCACCGGGATAGACGTAGTTCTACGTCAATAACCAAAATCTTCCGCTATTGCTTTCCCCATCGGAATTCGAACCCACGCGGGCCCAGATGTGGCAGAATATAATTCTGACACTATAGCACCGTGGTTAGCACGGTGCGATAGTGTCGAGTTAAGGCATTGCCTTAACTTTTTAATTTTACTTGCATGAACTGGAATGAAGTGACCATACTGGAGAATGAAGAACATGCAGAGAACATTGAACTGACTTTTCTTTGTCTACCTTCCACATTTTTTTCATTTAGGTACCCCTCAATCACCTCTTAATAAATGATGTCTACATATCTAGCAGTAGACGAATGATTTGTTTAGTCATTGCAACTTAGACACGTCACTACAACTTTTTAATTTAATTTTCATAAACATGCAAGGAGTGGGCATACTGGAGATGAAAATACGATATAAACATTGATTGTCAATTACCTATTAATTCAATATGTTAATCGTATCGGTAACGCACACCACGTCATTAGTACATTTTTCGAGAATAGTGATACCGATCTATAATTTGAACGCCATTTTATTGTTGCTCTCGACTTAACAGCTCAGTACCACTATTTCACATAAATTGATTTACGACGTTTACTAGTCAATTCATGTTATTTTTCTGTAACGATTTTTTTCCCATCGCTATGCGGCTCACTTACTTTCTAGCCCTCACCAGGGAATATTTTTTATCATAAATGGTTTATAACTACAAAAAATCCACGACTGAAATATTCATAATTTATTTCCAGGTTGTATAAAATAACGAATGAGTATTATTACCTTAAAATTATGATAATATGACTTACACTGAGAAAAGTGAGACTCGGTTAAGTTTATAATTCAAAAGTTCATCTTAGTCTGTTTTTTCTCAATAAATGTAACTTTATCATAACC
Organism: Platygaster orseoliae; assembly: GCA_030522825.1. NCBI lineage: Eukaryota > Metazoa > Arthropoda > Insecta > Hymenoptera > Platygastridae > Platygaster > Platygaster orseoliae. The sequence goes on from JAPYZL010082353.1 coordinate 7,921, forward strand.
TTGACATATTGATAGTCATAGGTTCATTTGTACTACCTTCATTGGAATTATAGATATTTTACTCGGATTTTTTTTCGGTTTTCGTCTTATTTTGGATAAGTAACACCTAATGAGGACCAAAAAGAACTGAGCCAAAACGTTGGAAAAATGATTTCTAGAAGAATAAATAATCTGAATTTGCCGGTATACCTCGTAATAACATTTCTGCATTAAGTAATACCAAAGACTAGCGAGGTATAAATAGAATGACAAAGCTTTTTACTTGGATTATAATATAATACATAAATCACCTTGCACGTATTTTGTATATTGGAGAATGAGAAACTTAATGTTTACGTAACACTTTCATTTGCTGTAGATTGGACATGCTTTCAAGTTGCATCGGCAGTATCAATTAGTGAGTCTTTATAGAAAAATGATTCAATGTTGGGCATAGCCAGCTGGGTTAGTTATGTTTGCCTATATTTTTGGCTCTATAGCTTACATTCGACAGTTGTGAGTTTTTGGCTTACACAATCACCATTTTACACTATTCCTATTGCAAAGCTTGACATCAATGCCACAGTTACAAAAAAATGCCATTAATTTGGACACTTTTCCTTAATTCTATGGCAAATACCCATGGGGTACTCGCTTTCATAAGAATATACTGAAAATACCATTAGCGACATCTTTGCTTGGGCATATCCAGCCGGGTGGTAGAAGAGAATCCGAGGAGACAGGTGTTATCCGTATGAATAGAATCGCGCCTGTGTGACACCTACACACTCCTGCAAAGTACGTACTGTTTTGCAGCGGAGTGAGTACTCCCTGGTAATACCATTAACCTATTCTAAAAGGTGTCATTTTGCGTTCGAAAATTAATTTTTTTTCTTTATCAGTTAAAACAACGCACAGATATACAGTATATTTTATATTACTTGATAATTGGGCCATAGATTTCAAGACCTGATTTAATTTAATTACATTTAATTAAATTTTTTTGGTGGAGGTATTTTTGAGATAAAACTTGTCACTTGTTGACTTAGTTCTAGGGAACAGCACGGACTTTCTGTGTTTTTTAATCAAATTGTGATTGTTGTTGGGTTCAGAGGAAGCAGTGAAAAAGCGATTACACGTCTAACAGCATAAGATGAGATCAGCCAACTGGAAGAAGAATTGAACCAAGCTCAAGCTTTAATGACGACAAAGGAAACGGATAAAATGCATTACACCGGCACCAAGATGCGTATCCAATCTGACAAACACAGTGCGAAGGTCTGACTTGGACAGTGCTCATGTCCAAGTCAGGAAATAGATTATATTTCATAACCAAAGATTCTAGTAAAGGAATTTACATGATTGACAACAATAAATTTTTTGTTTATGCATTTTCGTATAATATAATACAAAAATAACTTACGAGGTAAGTAGCTTATATGAATTACTAGCTGTCTCCGCGCCCTTCCTAAGCGTAATTTAATATTTACAAATTATTAATTGAAAAATAATTACAATTAGTCTTACTTGTCACTTGTTGACGTAGCTCTACGTAGTAGCACGGACTTTCTGTGTTTTTTACTCAAATTGCGATTGTTCTTGGGTTCAGAGAAAGCAGTGAGAAAGCGATTGCACGTCGAAAAGCAAAAGAAGAGATCAGTCGACTGGAAGAAGAATTGGACCAAGCTCAAGCTTTAATGAGAAGAAAGGAAACGGATACAATGCATTACACTGGCACCAAGATGCGTATCCAATCTGACAAACACAGTGCGAAGATCACTCGTGACAGTGCTCATGTCCAAGTCAGGAAGTCGATTATGTTTCATAACCAAAGATTCTGGTAAAGGAGTTTACATGAAAGACAACAATAAATTTTGTGTTTATGTATTTTCGTATAATATAATACAAAAATAACTTACGAGGTAAGTAGCTTATATGAATTACTAGCTGTATCCGCGTCCTTCCTGAGCGTAATTTAATATTTACAAATTAATAATTGAAAAATAATTAGAATTCGCCGTTTTAATGACAGTAAATTCGATAAATAATAATAATTCATTCAGTTGTTCAAACATATGTACATAAAAATACAAATGCATTAACATACATCCACAAAAATAGCCGGGAGCTATTTGTCCGTGGGAACCGAATACAATATCGCAATATTACAATCCAACATATACATCTCGTTCCTCTACAATAATCGCCACAATCTCTCTACTAAAAACATCCAAATCACCAGAAAAGAAAAACAAAACAACCCCCCCCCCCCAAAAAAAAATAAACAATTCCTGAGAAAAAAAAATGAACTCCATCTCATATCTCAAAGTCATTCTTTCGTACCCATAATACCGACAATCATGTTCTCACTCAAACCCATTGACCACCGTCTCAATCTATGCCTCGTACATCCAACTGACAGCTGTACGATTTTTATTCCCAAAGGCAGGGCATTAAATATCCTGTATCGAAGATAACAAAAAGACCTACTAAAAACCCGCTTTCTCGACACCGGTAACTTCAACCTTGTCCTACCCGAAACATCAGAAATCATCTCAAGAAAGGTACC
>JAPYZL010082415.1:0-10054 GCA_030522825.1 Platygaster orseoliae
AATCATTATGAATGTTTATTCAGCTTTTTAAATTTTTCGAATTCGATACTGTAGGAATTAGAGTTGAATTTTTAAATATTTTAATAAATTTTTATACAAATTATAACTTTACAGATTTTAGGTATTTCAAAGATTTCTAGAATTTTTGTATTGCGTGTTATTTATAAACTTTTATTTATTTACTGGTATTCTCAACAATTTTCAAAGTTTTTATGGATCACTACACAGAATTCTAGAATTTCATACTATATTATTAGAAAACTGACTATTTTCATCACTTTCTTTCAATTTTCAAAGAGCATTTTTTTCCATATTCTTTTAAGTATTAGGTGAATCGAAACAATTTTATGATATTTAATTTTGAATTCCAGAATCTTACATTTTTAATTTTCGGGTTATATGTAGCAAAATTCAATTCTTGTGATTTCTTTTTTCTAATCTTTTTGATAATTTTTGTAATTCTTTAATTTTTGAACAACAAACAAGCATTATGAATGTCTATTCAGCTTTTTAAATATATTAAATTCGATACTGTAGAAATTAAAGTTGAAATTTTTTTTTTATTTTTATATATTTTTATAGAAATAATAACTTTCAGATTTTAGATATTTCAAACATTTCTAGAATTTTCGTATTGCATATTATTCGTAAACTTTTTTTCATTTACTGGTATTTTCAACAATTTGCAGTGTTTCCTTGGATCACTATATAAAATTTTTTTCCATGCTGTATTATAAACTACAATTGATAGTTTTGTGATTGAAAATTTGTTTTTGAATTTCAATTGCAACGTAATTAGTGTTTATTAAGTTTCCAATTCATTTCAACAGTAAAATGAATTTCATTTGCCGGTATGAAATTCAACATACATTTAAATTTCCCGCGAGTGCTAACTGAACGCGCAGTTAAATCTTTCTGACGATCGTCAGCTAATTTCGATTTCACTCCCTCGAGTAGAGAAGTTTCACTTCAAAAAAAATTTGACGTATCAGAGTCATTTGACGTTAAAAGCTGACCAAAAATTGCAAAAAAAACCCCGTAAAAACGGTGAAGGCAATAACAAAAGCGTAAAAAAGTCAAGACTCCTTTGATTCTTGATACCCATTTACTATACATTTTCCGAATCAAACAGCCAGTTCCGTGCTTTCATTGTTCGGCAAAGCACAAAAAGACTGGCGCGGGAAACTGTCAATTTCATCGGGTATCGAGACTCTTTTTGTGATATTCCTCTTTCGGAGGGTGACGTTGCGGAATCGATATACACGCGCGGCGCATGATATTTCATCCACGCATTGGCTATGCATGACCAGTGCGTTCCCCGGTGCGCCTTAACAAGCGCCGCCGGTGTCCTCGAAATTTATTCTGCCGCGTCGAGGAACTTTTCATCTCACGTACGCCGTGTACGTATAGCTATATATGTCGCCTTGCATGCGAGATAATGGAAAAATAAGAAGGGCGACGGAAAAGAAAACTGACTTGCCACGCGACCTGGAACACTGGGGAAACCAGAGGGAGCGTTGGGGCCAAAAGTGAGCCAGGGATATTCGGTTTGAAGAAAAGTAAGGTCTGTTCAATCAACGAACCTTATTTTCGCTCAATCTGAACGTGCGAATATTCGGAGGTTAATCAGTGGTGTCGGAGGGAAAATTTTGAATCGATTGTTTGTGAAATGTTATCATGAAAGGTTGGATTCGTTTTTTTTTTTTTTTTTTTTTTTTTTTTTTTTTTTTTTTTTTTTTTTTTTTTTTTTTTTTTTTTTTTTTTTTTTATTTTATAAATACTTTTTTTTTTTTTTTTTTTTTTTTTAATTTTTTTTTTTTTTTTTTATTTTTTTATGAACGTAAATATCTTTAAACGTTTAAAGATATGACATTTATTTCCTTATTCCTGATTTTCAACGTGTAAAAGCCCGTGAGCATATCCAGTTTCTGTATATTTTCGATTAAGTTCGTTTCACCTTTTTTCTAGCGCCGATATTCGAGTTCATGGAATATCATCCTGCACTTAATTCTCTCTATGTATACGTATGCTCCGAACTAAATTACCCAGTGTAAGTCATGCTCTCGCCTTCTAGCCCCAGGCAAATTCCATTAAGGAGCAATGTTCGCATTATTAAATTAAATCAGTAAGACTCTGGAGAATGCTTTTTCTCGCATGAAAGATTAAAGGATCCTCAGTAATTCAAAGACAAATTCTTTTCTATCTTCTTGAGCTGCTTGAGAGCTTTGGCCTATCAAAATGTTAAATATCACACTTTAAAAATTAATGCTAATATGTATGAAATATTATTAGTTATAATTTCATTACGAAAATTTCTCATTATATTACAACTTTGTACGCCATTCACGTAAAAAATTCTGACACAAAAATACTAAAAAGAGAATATCGTTCACCAAATAGTCAGTGTGAAACTACGATTTTATTCAACGCGATTCCATATTCATTTCATTGGCTATACTGGTTTCATGATGAACCTTAATTTAATCCTGCAAATACAAGTGCGGTTTCGTTCATTTTATTTAACTTAAAAACCCACGTGCGAATCAACTGATTTGTATCAGTTCGGACTTGTTGTTGGCTCGCATAACAATTTCTTTTAACGAAGTCATAGTAATTCAATTTTACGAAACAAGCGGATATTTTTGATGACACTTTATATTCTCCTTTTTATGCTTCCCCGTCATCGACTGAATCGAAAGAGAAGTTTTACAACTTTTCTTGAATGTTTTTGTGGCCAAGTCATAAAATGCGCTGGCGGTAGTTGAGTATATCGCCTGATTCCAACGAGGTTCATATTTCAATTTTTCCGATGACGAGAAGTATTAATCAACGTGATTATTGGTCGAAACAGGTTTTTTCACAGTGGATTTTCTGGTGGGAATCGAGCGATTCAAAAAATTCAAGGAATCGTAATTCCTTTTTCTTTATGACTTGGTAAATTTTATTTCATCATCACATTTTACAAGTAACTAGAGATAGACTCCTACCATTTTACTACAAGCAATAAAAGTTGATCTAACAAAATTTTTCCTTACAGTCTCTGGGAAAAACGATATTACGATAAATTTCCAATGATTGCAAGCTCGTATCGATTCGAATCAGTTCTAAAAAGCTCAGTTCTTCCCCACTAATGGCAAAAGAACGAGGAAAAGCTCGATAAGAATGGCAGCTCTTCTCTGCGTGAAAAGACAGTCATGTGCTTTTTACCGAGAGTAGAACCAGCCCAAGCTGTATTATTTCCTCTTTGCTTTACTTTGGTTTTTCTTCAAAACCACGACTGAATGCAATCAATGAAAGTGAAACCAGCACTTGGAACTGCTACGAGAGTTATAATGTAACAAAGGCGTGGGAAAGCGGCAAATGCTGAATATCACCAAGCGAGAAGGAAAAAGACGAGAATTTAAAGTGCAGTTATATCGATAATTTTTAATTACGATTCCGCTTCCGTACCACGGCATTAGACAGGATTAATCAGAAACGATCAAACGAATGAAATAAAATGTAAACGGAAGATTGAAGGCAACTTTTTCCGGAGATTTTTTTTTCAATTTTCATTTTCATTAAACGTGGTTGATTTCATGAAATGGAAATGGTCGGATTAGATTCCGAGCTTGTATCGAACTTGCTTTTTCTGCATGTCGATGAGTGGATATTGTTGCTTTTCCAACGATCGTAGATTATAATTGTATCGAGTGAGAGGTGTTGCGGAAAACGTCAAAATTGAGAGTGGTTCTTTGTTTCCGAGATTGACATGGCGTTTTTTTTGTGACTAGAGAAGCGTGCTGATGTGACATGGGAATTCTATTTATTTTTCCAGAGGCAAAACATGTTTGGGCAGGGTTCTCGAATGATTAAATTTTTCAATCAAAATGGAGCTTTTCATCTGTTTCATGTTTTTTTTGGAATCTGCGTCTCTGTTTTTCATACAAAAGTAGTATAATTCTTAGTGAACACAAAAGTCATTATAACAGGAGTTCAAAAAAAAAAAAAAAAATACGAATTTTATGAATCGAAAAATAAGTGTGCATTTTCGATGAGGACGATAAAATCTGTTACGTACCCCCAGAAAGCCGTTGAACCTCGATCCACTGGGAATACATTTTTTACTTACGTCAAAATGCACATTTCTAGTCCGTGAAATCGAACTTTGCCGCTTCGCGAATTGCCTTTTTAATGTAGGTCCGCAGTAAATCCTGTCCCTTTATGTTGTAATTATGGGAACGACTATGTCGCGTAGTAAAATGCACCGCAGAGACGAGGCGCTTGCACGATTTTTATTAACACTTAAACACAAAATACCTCCGTCGTACGCGCTGACACGTTTCGCTTTCGAATAAAAAGAACCATCCTCCGGCATCTCCTGTTTCCGAAATTTGATCTCGGCGAATATTCGCGAATCTTCCGGGTGCATAGGCAGGGCTCACGCTACAATTGACGTAAGAAGCACATTTGCGCGAGTGAAAGAGAGAAGAAAAAAAAAAGAAACACGAGCACGTCGAACCGATCGTGGTATTGGAATTTACATATCAGGAGGCGTTCTCGGATTGTAAATATATACATTGCGAATAAGGGAAATGTGAAAAATCGCGCTGGTGTGACGAGAGCGATGAAAAATCGTTGCGGGTAAGAATACGACGGCAATGGAAACTCAATACAAATACGACGTAGCGTGACAGTTTGATGCATAGTTGAAATTTTCATGCCAACCGTGTTTATTGGTGTCTAGCATAAGATGAATCTTTGAAATGTTACGATTACTGAGCAGAAATCCAAGCTCTGATCGATCTGTCCATGATTTATAAACCAATCAAAGTCGGAAAACTGGATTCGAGTTTCGTTTTCTTCTTTTTCTGGATTTATGAACGAAATTTCAAATAGAAGTTGCAATTATCATAATCCAAAAATTAACATGTTGCTCGAAATGAAACATGTTTCCGCGAGAAAAACCTCCGAGCAATACATCGTCTCAAACGAGCAGGTAAATTAGCAGTGAGGGAAACATCGTTGTAAGATGCACCGATCAACATAATTGTAACGAGTGAAACAGTGGGTTCAACTTGCGAGACTTACACCGTAAAGTTTCTTTGTTTACGTTATCAATGTTGGTTGAAGATATTCTTGAAATGAGAAAGTTCAAAAGTGGCGCATAAAGAGTTTGGCACGTATCTTGGCTGCCTTTGATCTCGCGAAAGAGAAGAGTGTTAGGATTTTGCAGAATAACTTCAGAGAGCACAATATAGGCTCGACTTTGACATTCTCGAATGCATTTCGTAGACAGAACGACAGTTTGCGAGTCTTCAAGCAGTTCTGATGGAAGTTGGTATCTGCGAAAGCTGTAAAATTTGCATTGAGTTCTGATTGATCGCGGTATTTCATTATGATTGCTTTAGAGATTGACGATGAATTTACTGGGTATGTTAGATGAGTTTATATAAAAAGTGAGTTTTATAAGAATGAAATTCATAATTTATTTGTAATCATTCATAATTTGATTCAGAATAAACATTATGAAGTTTTAGATTTTTATCATAAAAAACTATAGCAATTTTTATTCTGTGATTTTCATTGCTTTTTTCCAAAAAATTTCGATTCTAAAGAACTGCTCTGCAAAATAATAAGTATTTCAAATTTTCAATTTTGGATTTAATTGAGTTCAAAGTTTATTTAAATTTACTAGGTCAATAAGAAAATTCCACATTTTCAAGAATCGATGATCTCGTGAATTCAAAGGGATAACCCCATTGCTAGCAAAAAAACCCTTTCGTGTCTCGTTCAGAGAAACCCCTCGATCGTCATGTGAGAATCAGCCGTTGACTTTCATTGTACGTGTTATCTTTTGCGTTCACTTTATTTTCCAAAGGAAGGGAGAATTTCACGTTGGGCGGAGCTATTCGCTTAACAATGAAAATTGTCAATGCTTGGGAAAACAAGGAAGACTTTGTACAATACATTGAGGGCTTGCGCAATCTATGTTTCTACACTTCAAAGGCTGCTGAAACTGTGACCCTTTTTTTAATAAATGGACTGCAATTTACGTTTCGCAATATTAACAATATCGAGTCTTGGTAGGTTTTTTGAATAATGTGGAATATTTTAAATAACAAATTTGTTTTTGGAACAGATGCCGAAATTCAAATATTAACACAATTTTTTGTTAATATATTAGAAAAAAATATTTAAATAATTTTTTATCACCTCTAGTATGATTATGAATTAACAATTAATTATCAAAATGTTTTTAAAATTATTAATGAAGAAGTTCGAACGTTTTGAGACGATAGGAGAATAAAGGGCATTGATCGATGTCGAAGATTTTGGGCTGAGTTTATGGGAAAGCTCAGTGCAACTGCAGCCACAGGCGCCAGCGAGGAAATGGATGAAACTCTGAGTGTCAATGGGCTGATTAAAAAAAAACAGCTTCCTCGAAACCAACGCCCGTGGCGCATCTTTCGCGCAAATCCGTGTAGCATGTTTTCGACATTTCAAGTAGCAGACGACGACTTCTCATTGTCCCAAAGAGCAATGGCCAATATAAATAGAAGGAGCTGTGTCTCTTGTTCTGTGTATTGATTAAAAACGTTCGCCGCGGTTCCTATTTATCAGTTGCCAATTTCTACGGTAATCTTTTGTACGCTGGGAATGTTTCACTTGAAAAATTTCGTGAAACGGAAATGGTCGTAGCCGGCTGAGGAAAATGGCCACGAATAAAAGTGTTCAGTGTGTCTTGAACGGATTCTTCGAAAGAGGAAGAGGAAAAAGAAATACTAAACGAACGTGATAATGAGATGTTTAGAAATTCGGATTTTCAGTAAGTTTTGAGGAAATGAATGCAGGAATAATGTATTAGTAATTCAGAAAATGTGGCGTATGGTTTTTCTGTGGGAAATTGATTTATTTTAAAATTATTTCTGAACATGGTGATTTTTTTTGTTTTAGGTGAGTTTATTGGTTCTACACTTTCCAAATCAATGTCGTATTTAAGAGAAACTCCAGCAAAGGTAATGTGCAATATGATTTTGCCAATAATGATTTATCGAAATCTCTAAAAGTTAACATGATTTTCTCCATTTTCCAAAAGTACAAACTTTTCACATTTCATGACATAAAACTAACAAGTAACTTGCAACGTTAATCATGAAATGGACATCGGAGCGCTGACTCGGTTCGAATCGTGGGGATCAAACAAAAAAAAAACTCATGGCCATCCACGAACGTCAGATAATCAGTGCGAGCGTTTGCGTAGCGATTGGGAACCATGTACGGTTTATGGGTTGAATCGGGAAATCTTATCAAAACAAGTAGAGCGGAATGATAGTAAAAGGCGCAAACGACGGTTTTTCGTATTTTCCACACGTCCGTCATGCACGGCCATAACAGGGGCGACATTTCCTCATTCCTTCTACAATGTTGTTTGTTCAACTGCAGGAAATTCACTGCCCAACAGTTGATCCTTTATGAATAATGCTATCCAACGTACTCGCAGAAATCAAGAGGAGCGAATTATTTTTGATTGCTTTGTAGGAAATCCTCATTTTCCGTATTTATAGAGAACTTTTAACGTTAAAAAAAGTAGTGAATCCAAACTTTTTGACCAGTAAAGTACATTGTAAAAATAAAGATTGATATTTTTCTAAGTTGTATTCCAAGTATGATAAATGATTATATTTTTCACAGTCGAGATAAGCACTCAGTCATGTTTAAGGCAGACCATCTATAACATGATTTGAGAATCATGTAGAACCTTCCCCTTGCTCTGGAGAAAATGGGCAAGTACATAACGCTTTACTCCACCCAAGATACTTCGCATTGTGGAAAACTACTGTATATGTAAATTATATGTTCGCTGGCGTTGCGGCTAATATAACTTTTCGCTGTTGTTTTCATTCTCAAGGGAGTTCGAACAAATCTTCCTATTAAATAATCTGTCGAAAGTTTTTCTTCGCCCCTCCGGAAATGAAAGCGCACCATTTCAATCTTAACCTTTCAGAAAATATCGCATCTCCATGAAACTTTGTTTCATGAATCATAAATTACGCTTGACGCTTCGTTGCAGGATGAATTTCAATGGCCTACCTTTTTCTGTGTTCGGCTACATTCTCTGCATGAAAAAAATGGATTTTTTACAACCATTGATGCGAGTAGTTTACGCGCACGAAACGTGAAAAAATATTTTGTTGGTCGTGGAAAAAAATTTTTTTTCTGTGATAAATCTGTAGTGATTACAAAATTCGTACATCAAGTTTTCATGTATCTAGGTGCAAGTGAGTCTCTTTTATTCTCCTCCCTTACTTCTTTGGAGGCATTAATCCTCGTGATTTCAGGGCAGTTTTTTATTTTTCGCGACGGTCAACGCATGTAGTGCTCATTTTCATTGACAGCCCTCAATCAGTGAATAGCGTGCAGTTAAAATAAAACCGGTTGATCCGGATGCTGTTAACGGAATGGTGGCTTGCTAACGCTAAAATTCATGCCTCGAATTATCTGTTCAATTAACGCGCCGCAGTAATAAGCGCCTCTGACCAAAGCAGAGCAGCAATTTTCAGAAATCTTGAAACGTTTTTTTACAGTACGCAGCCACTGTTAAGATTTTGAAGAGGGAAAGAAAAATATTTGAATATCGGTTTTGTTTTAAACCATGTCAGTCATTACAAAGGTAGTAATTTTGATTCTGGTGAATCTTGTGCAAGAACCAAAAAATTCATGCAATGATTTTTTTTTGGTTGTATGAAGAGTTTTTCGAATTGAGGAGCAGATGACTTCTTATTCACGTTATGGATAAAAAAAGGGAATAAGGGAAAATTTGTTTTAAAATAGACTCTACTGTGCAATTTATCAAAGCTGCTGAAACTTCTCAATTTTCGAAAATAACTGTAAATAACATGTAACGTTTCCATCTCATCCCATTTCTCAAAACGGAAAAGAAATCATAATATCTTTTGTTTATAATGTTGGTAAAAGTTACACAAAAAAAAATCAACAATACATCTTTTAGACTGAAAACGAAATATCCATATATATATATATATATATTTTTCGTATAACATTCCAAATATCTCATGTAACATAAATCATCGCATCATATAATATGAATGATGAAAAAAATCGCAATGTCTACTTATTGATAACGATCTTCCACCTGATTCCAAGAATACTACCAAAATTAAAGAAATCGAGTCAAAAAAAAAATACCGTATTCCAATAATGAATTGATCCCTCCTTTCCCTCAATAAATAAAAAAAAAATATAATCCTTAAAAAAAAAATCATATAACAAAAATATAGGTACATGATCCAAAAATCAAAATGAATATCAATCCTCCAAACAAAGTGTCACAACAACAAAAAAATCAATTCCTCTACCAACAATAAATCAAAAAATCAAGTTATAAGCATGATACATTAACAAGTTAATAGTTCCGTCTCCCATAAAAAATCATATAACAAAAAAAATATCACATAAGGAAAAAATTCATTCATTCAAGAATAAATAACAACCCTCGGCATTCCATCAAATCATAAAAAAAATTATCTGAATTCAAGTTCCAAAAAGTGTTTTTCTTGATGAGACTCGCTGATTTCCAAAAGAACTCCTGCTCAGACAAAAACCTCCAAGATTCAATTAACCTCAAATTGAACTCCAGTGTCTCCAAAAACCAGATAATTTCAAGAGAAAAATCGGGATATACAACTCCCCCGTATAATCAATCATAAATATCCAGATACATGCATTTCAAAATCTTCAAGAATAAATCCATAGGAAAATTCATTTCTCCAAAACTGAAACTAAAAATAACGACGCTGATATTCAAAAAAAGCACTTCCCCGTCACCAATCACCAAGAAAATCCGTCACTCGACCGAACACTTACCACACTTTCGAATTGTGTGCTCCTAAACAACGAATTCACAAAATAAACAACAAAAAACGACCGAATTGTAAAGGACCGATCTAATCCTGTTGAATTCGACTATTTCCAATATTGGCATACTCACAAGGACTCGACCAGGTCGAAGTCGAATGGTCGAATTCATATATTACTATATATATATATATAT